>NW_004624779.1:1759547-1792519 GCF_000247695.1 Heterocephalus glaber | reverse complement strand
AAGTTGTCAAATTTATTTCAAAAAAGATTTTTGTAATATGCTTTCTATATCCTTTTAAATTCTGTACAATCTGTAGTAATGTCTCCTAGATCTTGATATTGTAATTTTTAAAACGTATAATTGATATTGTGTAATAGAAAGAAAAGGTCTAAAGTAGCAGGGGAAGTGGGAGGGTTAGGGGAAACGAAAACAGGGAAAAGAAAAAATATGAGAAAAGGAAAAAAATGGAAACAAAGTCTTTGCAAATATGGAAGGGTGGGAGGGGTGAAGGGAGGGCAGGGGAGGGGGAAAAAAATGAGAACCAAGATATTCATGTAATGGTACAGGATCCCAATGATGAATGTAACTGTATTTTATACCTAAAATGTACCAATAATCTTAATGGGAAAAACAGCAACAACAACAACAAAAACTAAATACAAAAGACAGATTTTCACTAGAAATGCATCTCTTACACTGGATAGATATGTTAGGGTCTTTTCGCCAATTATTCCATATGAAGATAGATTGATACAGGTATCAACTTCAATTCTATTGTAATTTTTAATTTTGATAAATGTAAGCAGAGAAACCTAATACAAATAAGTAGATAAGAATAGAAAGAGTTTTGTCATTGTATTGTCACTAAATTTTTAAACTCTGAGATATATTCCCAATATCACTGAATGATACACCATTAAAAGTTACTTTTTGAGGTTCTACTAGCTATCAGATTCTCTTTCAGCTTATTGAAAGAAAAAAATTATAAATTACCTAAAGTAAAAAATAATTTTATGTCCAATCATTCATGTACTCAATTTATAAGAAGAAAATAAAAGTTGTTGCCAAGGTGTATCAAATGAGTATTAAAGAGTTCCGTTACTTTTAAACCAAGAATATTTTTTTCTTTTTTGGAAGTACAGAATGACTGCGGGCTTTCACCCTTAGCTATGTCCCTAGCCCACTTTTAATTTATTTGTTTTTATTTTGAGATAAGATATGGCTAAATCATTGAGTTGCCCAGACTTTGGTTCAATCTTGCCATCCTCCTGCCTGAGCTTCCCCAAAATGCTGGGGTTACAGGTGTGCTTCACCATATCCAGTTACCAAGAAATTTTTTTAGCCCAAAAAACTCAAAGACAATTGAAAAAATAAAACATTGTTAAATTTATTGATCCTCTGCTAATATATTTTAATAAAGCTTTACTATTATTGTATTTTTAAAATATATTTTCATCAAAATTCTGAAACTGCAAATTTAGTTCATATGATTTATAAAAATGTCTACCATATACTCTAATTGACAGTCATGCTTATTGTCAAGTCAATCAACAAAATCAAACTTTTCTTGTAGAAATGAAAGTCATTTTTAATTCAAATGAACTTAATAATGTATATTTTAAAGAATCGCATAGATAAACATTACTGATCTAACATGTGCAAGGCCTGAGTTTAAACCACAGCACAGAAAAAATAAAGATACTTTATATGTAATAATGTAATGTAATATATGTAACCAAAATGTTGTTAGGTAGGAAATAAGGAGTATAATACAAGACCTGGTAGTCCTATGGTGTTCAAGTTTTGAGAATAATTAAAAATAAGAATCTAGTATCAAAATCGTAACTAAAGCCATTAATTTATTTAGTCTTTATGATTTAATTGTCTGTTTATTTATAAAAGAGAAAGATGTATTCTTAAAATCATATGCAGAAAAAATAATGAAATAAGATGAAAATTAAGACTGACTGAATATAACTCTACAATTAAATTCAAAAAGCTAATTAAATACAAGAGTTCAGGCTCTCACAAACCTGGGCATGGTGGCGCACACCTGTAATCCCAGCACTTGGGAGGCTGAGGCAGGAGGATTACTGTGAGTTCAAAGCCAGCCTGGGCTACACAGTGAGTTCAAGTTCAGCCTGCAATACAAGATGAGACCCTGTCTCAAAAACAAAGAGTTCAATGTCTCTATAAATCTTTTGCAAATAGGAAAGGAACTGAGAGATGGTGAAAGGGGCAAAGGAGGGGGGGAGTAGGGGAAGTAAAAAGAATTAAGAAGTGTTATGTACATGTACCAAACTCCCCACGATGAATGGAATCATTATGTGCTGCAAACAGGCACTAATGGAACAAACAAATAAATAAACAAACAAACATTCCTTAGTCGTATTTTCAAGAAACGTTCCCTGGAGAGCCACACATTTATGCAAAATAAATTTAAGTCACTAATAAACAAGCAAGTAAAGTGACCAATGTTCCCCTCACCTTATCCTAAAATGTACCTGACAATAAAGAATCACAATCCAGATTCCAGTTCCAGCCAGGCCTCTCCCGACAAAGAGGAGTGGCTCGTGGAGTCTGTGATGTTCTGGTCAGTGGGAAGTTTGCATTTAGTACAAAGCTCCTCCTTTGAGAATGGAGGCATCTTTGGGTTATCTTCAGGTTTTAAGAAATTTCAGAAGTCCCAATATTTCCATGAAATAATCTGACTTAAAATATTAACTCAAAGATAAAAACTTTAAACATTATGTGTGTAACAGAACAATTACTGCAGCTGATGTGGATCAATTTTCACTTTCAGCCATTGATAGTTTTAGTTGTTGCTTTCTTCTTTAAATACATTTTATTTCAAAGTATAAAACACAATTATTATAACTCCATACATCAAAAGTTCTTATCACCCCTTGTAAATAAACAGGATAGACTTTCTAGGTCAGCTAGAAATGGAACTAATGAAAATTCATAACAAATCTTGGAAGCTGTCATTTAGAAAATTCATTGGTTCAGCAGCCGTTTATGGAATGTCTGTTATTTACAGGCACATTTTAGGCACCCTCAAGATACAGATAAAAAAATACACGAATCTCCAATTTAATCTGGAAGATAAAATTTAAAAATAAGTAGCAATGATATAAATTGAATGTGCCTTATGAATTTCTGAAAACAGAAATGTGAACTCAGAGAAATATATGGTTATCCCAACTAGAAAATAGTATCCATTATTAATTTCCTTTAAAAAGAAATCTTCCACTTCAAACATTGGGTCTTTATTTTGATAAATAGATTATAAGCACTAAGTATTTCTGCACAACTCATAGCAAAAGAAAATAATTCCTACTAGTCGAGGACGTTAACATTTTTCTGATATATATTGTATGTTATAGAAATAAACTTTTTATATCAAACATGTTTGGCATTTCCTACACACTTAAATGTAAATGTTGTTTTATAAGGTGTACCCTTTCATAATAATCCTACTAATGAAAGACAATAGCAGAATATATAAAATTTTCATCACCTTTTTAAAATGTAGGCTCTCAAGAATATTAAATAACAGCAAACCTAAAAAAGGGAGAAATAATCTCAAGTTCTCAATACTATAGGAAGAATGAGAAAAAAGTTGGCAGTTTCTATTCTTTAATTTAGTAAAGCCATCTATGATAAAATGCTGATGATCAGACAGGCTTTTACCACCAGACTGTTTTAATCTAGGCTCTAAGTTTTATGAGCGGAGCCATTTTATCAAAAGTTGGTTTTAAGTCAGTGAAAAATGTGAAAACAAAGTACCCAAGTTGAACTACATTGAACAACAATGTACTCTCTCTTAATAAATCATAACAGTTTTCTTTCTATCTTATTCCTTCCATTTAAAATCACCATAAATTAGTTGGTGTTTCACACAAAATAAATAAACCCTACTTTCTCACTCCGTGTTGAGAGTAGAATGGCAGGTGCGATTCTCTGTATTATTCAAATTGTCACTTTGTTTTACATCTTCCCTCCTAGAAGTATTTTTTCATGTAAGATTATTGACTGCATGTATAATGTGACACCATTGGAAAGATAGATAAGCTTCCTTATCAGTGAAATAATGAAAGTAGCATTTATAATAACAACCTTCACTGAACCATGAGGGGGTTAAATAAGATGATATATATATAATCATAGCTATTTTTAATTTGCTTCATCAAATCACCTTTGCTACCAGTAAAGGTTAATGATAGACACAAAGAATTGCCTTTCAGCTTTGAAGGTAGGAGCAATAGTCTACTTCCTGCCACCAAACAAACAAAACTTTATTGTCCTACAGGAATGATCAGTGTTACATTTTAGAAGAGTGCTCTGGTGTTGTCTCGTTATGTCTCTCCAAAATTCATACTCCCTTCTCCCCTGAGCCCTGGGCTCTGGAAGGCTGACTTTATGGGCAAAATCAACTAGAACTCACTCTGTTTTTAGCATGGGCTTCTTTTCTTTTATTACATGAAGGTAGGTTGGAGGGAAAGAAGACTAGAGGCAGAGAAATTGTTTCAAAAAGTTTTCACCAATACAGATTCAGGAAGAGCTAGCAAAGCAGTGGATGAGTCATTCATAGAAAATAAGATGCATTAGGCTACATCCAAGGTATGATAGAAATGAATTTTTCATTACAGAATTTGATGAAAGATCAAAGGAGAGAGTAAGTCCAAGGGGACATACAAGATTTTGCTTTGGCAAATAAATGAAGACTGATTTTAAAATGGAGATGATACCATCTGATTTGCATTTTCTCTCTCCCTGGTTTCTATTAGTGCTCTTGGAAATTGATCATTTATTTCTTTGAAGTACTTTTTGTACTTTATTTGGCATTTGATAGGATCTCATATACTCTCCTTTATAGGACTGTAAAAATGATTTGGGTATAGAGATTTAGTTTTGAATAGTCGGAGTTGCTAGAGCACTATTTTTAAATTAAAATAAAAATTAAGGTAAAATTGACATTAAATAAATGCATTTATTTCAAATATGCAATGTGAAAATTTTGACATACTATTCTGTGCAAACATTACCATAACCAAGATCATTAACGTGTGCATGACACTCCCCAAATTTCCCTCGGGTCTTTTATATCTTTCTCCTTCACACATCTCACCTGACCTCAGCCCAAGGCAACAAATGATTCCTCCTGGTGGTTTCTTTTTTTTTCTTTTTTGTTTTTTTTATTTTGTCGCTACAGATTGTACGTTTTCTAGAAATTTATGTTTAATATATTTTTTGTTTGCTTAATATATTTATAATTCCAAAGAAAATATGTTTATAGAGTTCTTATTTATTTATTTATTTATTTATTTTGGTATCAGAGATCAAACTCGGGACCTTGCACTTGCAAGGCAGGTGGCAGCACCACTGAACTAAATCCCCAGCCCCAGTTCTTTTAAAATTAAATTCAGTATTTATTGGTAATTTTTTAAATACAGAGCTTTGCAAGCTATAAATAGACACCAACTTTAACAGAATTTACAGCAAGAAAGATACTGGAAGGTGTAACATCATGCATTCAGAAATAAGATGGAGATACATACTACCATAGGTAGTATTTCTGAAAGTTTGGATCAACAGAATAAAATAAGAAAAAAACACAATAGATTAAAACACTGCAAAGAAAGGAAAAAATAATTGCCATTAGGTTATATGAATGTTGACATAACAAATTCAAGTGAATTAAATGATAAGTAATAACAGCATTCAGCAAGATGCATGGATATAAAGTCGATTTGTAAAAAACCAGTTTTCTTAATCTCAGTTTTTTTCTGGGAATTTATTTTTTAAAAATTCAAAATAGACCCCACTCATAGCAATAATAAAGCAACAGTAAAGAAATGGAAATCCTGCAAAGTGAGCTCACACCATACTGGAGTGAAACCAGAAGCTGACAGTAGAAACATACTTGAAATCCAATAACTTCTGTGTCTCTCTCTCTTCTCTCTTACTAACTTTTTCATACAAGGGAAACCAAACCGTGTTCAACTTTCTGAGTCTGATTTACTTCGCTTAATGTTATAGCCTTAAGGTGCACCTATTTTTCTACAAATGCCTCAAGTTTATTTTTCTTCATGGCAGAGTAGTACTCTATTGTGTATAAATACCACAGTTTCTTTTTCCATTCATCTGTTGATGGGCATATAGGCTGCTTTGAGATTTAGTGATTGCTAATTATTCTGCTATAAACATGGGTACACATACATCACTGTGCTGTGATGTTTTTAACTCTTTTGAGAAGATACCCAAAATGGAAATAGCTCATTTGATAAGTGCAGGGGGACCACAGTATTGATTGTTCCCAAAGAAGCTGTAAGCAGTGTATGCTGTGAAGTTTATTTTAATTCTTATACTTTGATTATACATGGTCTAATTTCTTTAAATAATTGCTTATTCTTGCCTATAGGCTGCCAAACTCCAAGTGATCATACAGATAATATCAACAACAAATGTGCTAAACTTTTTTTTTTTACCAAAATCCACCAGATTGACTTTATAAAGAGAGTTTATAATTGCTAAATTACAACATGATTTTTATCTAAGGCCTATTAAATGAGCTCCCTGAAGAGAACCCCTAATTGCAGTCTTCCCTACATCAACCCTTCTCAACCCAAAGCAGTTAGGTAGAAACTACACCCAATCTCCCCTAACTGAGGTTGGGAATAGCTCTTTGGAGGGAGAAATAATATAAACAGCTAAGTCAGTGAGACACATGATATGTCCTTGTAACACATGTCCATTGGACAACCCACAGGGACAAGCAATTGTTGGGGATGCTCACCCTTCCCTAAAAGCACAATTACCTAATCAAAAGGGAGAGAGTACAGCTACCTCCATAAGCTCAATTAGATTTTGTGACTTTCTCTTGTTACTTTCATTTAAATTTTTTAAATCCACTCATGGAAAGTAAATATACTCCATCAAAACTCCATTGATACAAAGATAAATCCACACACATGTCCTAGACACAAGTGTTGTTAAAGGATGTCCTAACTAAAGGTAAATGGCTCAATACAATTATTAACATAGGGGGCAGCTTATATTTATTTTTCAACAGAAAATAAAAAGATGCTGTGGCCATCAACCCAAAACGTACGACCATGGGCCGAAATGATGGATTCACTGCAAGTAGCATGATGTGACACCCCTGCTGAGAGCCATGCAAAGGCTGCATCTGAGCAACTGCCTTCTCCTGGAATGGTCCTCTGACTTGCGGAGATCACCAAACCTGAGGCACCACCCATCGATGAAATCCAGGAGCAAACAGGCCCCAAGGACAATCACAGCTCACCCTGATGCAGCTGCTGCCATTTCCAAACAGAGAAGAGGGAGATGCAGGGGATTGTAATACTGATTATGTTCAAAACAGGCTGTAGGCAGTGTAGGCTGTGAAGAGTTAACCCCACAATTGGCTTGTTTATTGAAGTGAGTCTGGCCAAAGCCCACGAGCCAAGGTCAGAGTAACTCGCACCCAAATTCCATTTCCACAATTAAAACCTTCTTACAAAAGGACAGTGTTTTAGTTGTAGCCATATATTTTGTCGATTGTGTTCCTAATTTGAGAATGCTTTGTCTTGTCCTTACATTAATTTCCATAAAAACCACACAACTAACTGTGCATCTTCTCACATAGTCCTATCCTTGCACATAGCTCACCTTTACCCTAATTGATTACCAATAAAAAGCAACGGCTTGGACAGACCAGTGCCTTCTGCTAAAGTAGCATTGGCTGTCCTGACTCCACACTTGCTGTCTTTTAGGATTTTTTTCTCAGACTTGTGTCATACACTGAGCAGGAAACTGGAGCCTACTGCAGAGGTTTCCAGTAATGTTTCAGGGATTCGCAGTAGATAAGTATAATATGTGCTTTTTATTTTGGGATTTTTCCATGTTGAGATGCATATTCCTCTTTAGTGCCAAGTAGTATTTTATATGTAATCCACTCTTAGTTTTACATTCACCTGTTCATACTTCACCTGTTGATGATACTGAAGTTATTTCCAGTTGTTGACTACAAATAAGATTGTTATGAACACAGTAGAATTTAAAAGACTGGGTCGTTTACAGGTATTTACTTAACTGTTTAAGAAACTGCCCATGTGGTTTTCCAAAGTGTCTTAACCATTTTACATTCCCCAAAGCAGTATGTTTAAATTCCAGTTCCCCCACATTCTTACCAACACTTGTATGGTGATTTCTTTTAATTTTCAGCATTCTGAAAGGTATGCAAAGATGTCTCATTCAATATTTACTTTTTATATTTCTAACTAATAAT
This sequence comes from Heterocephalus glaber, assembly GCF_000247695.1. The sequence continues at coordinate 1,784,466 of NW_004624779.1, read as the reverse complement.
GATATTGAGAATCTTTTAGGATAGCTTTTCCATATCTCCTAGTGAAGGGTCTGTTCAAATTTCTTGGTCATTATTTTTGTTATTGTATTTTCTTAAATTTTGAGTCAATTAAATATTCTGGTACATGTCTTTATCAAGCATATGATTATCAAATTTTTTCTTCTAGTCTGCTTTATGTTTTCATTCTCTTATAATGTCTTTCACAGAGCACAAGTCTTCATGCTGATAAAGTCCAATTTATCACATTGCTGTTTTGATATACTTTGGTGTTAGAACTGAAAACTGTCTAAGCCAGGAACACAAGGGCTTTCTCCTATGCTTCCTTCTAAGTTTCATAAATTTAAGATTTATATTTAGACCAATGATAAATTTTGAGACAAATTTTGAAGTACAATGAAGTAGGATTACATTTTATTCTGTGTGTGTGCATGTATTTATTTTTCCAGTCTCATTTGTTGAAAATACTGACCTTTATCCACAGAATTGCCTTTGCATCTTATTCTAGAAGCAATTGCAAATGCATGTGCATGTATCTCTAGACTCAGTATTATGTGTTATGTCAGAATTTCTTCTATGGATACATAAATTTGATAAAAATAATTATATTTGTACATAAACTGTGAATTCTGTCAGAAAAACTAGCAAATGTTCACACTCCAAGAATCTAAATATCAAAATATAGGATTAAGCAAAATTGAGACTACAAAAAAGCTTTTATTAATCTGTTTTTATTATTGTTTCTTTGCAGTAAACTGAATTTGAGTCTCCCAGCAGTAAGGTTCATTATAAATGAAAACCGAAAAAAATGTATCATCACCTACTTCCCTAAAGGCACAATTAACTACATGAAAATATCTTGAAGTTACCTTAACTATTTAAGATGTATCCCTGTGTCTAACCTTATATATATATGAGAGGAAAACAATTGCATGATTTCTATCTAGTAGCATGAAAATATTATCCAAATCATAAGGGTATCATGAAAAATAAAAAGTAGCAAAGAAAAATGTATTGACTCAGATTGGCAGGCTTCTGTAAATTTTTAAGGTCCAAGAGATTGAGCAATTGTTTAGAAACTGCTATTGAATTTCAGTACAACTTTGCAGTATACTGGAATTCAATATCTGGACTGATCTTGACTTTTCTGGACTTTTAGATTTCCAATTCTTGCTGTTACAACAGTTATCTGGAAATTTTTCTACAAAGAATCCTAAATCTGGAGAAAGTCATATTTGTTTTAAATATGGGCTTTTTTCCTCTCTGTGGTTTTCAGAATGATTTTCTTCTGTGCTGGGAAGGGAATAGAAACCAGTCATTCCTCTAATAAGAAACCTGGAGAAATATCCTGCTTAGTTCTATGGTCATGAGCAGCTTCCTCCTGCATTCCAGGAATTGCTCTTGGGTGTAAATAGTCCTCTTCTGAGGAGCAGAGCAGGTCATGGCTGAATTTGCCTTGTCTATCACTCTACGCTTGTATAGCTTATGAAATAGCTTGTGAAGACCCATCAGGTAAATCCTAATATAACACAAAATCTCCATCTGATAAACACATCAAACTTTTGTCAAGTTCATTTCAAGTAAGCATAAATTTTAGTTAATACAAATGTCATCAGGTTCTGTAGAGTTTACCCACTTAAAGTATTCTCAATCAATTGGTTTTACTGCATTGAAAAGCATGCTTCAAAGGGGAAGTTCTACATTGCTTAAGTTTTCCAGCATCTGCCAACTCTAAATAAAATAAATATGGTCTTGCTCATAAAAATATCCACAATATTTTATATTCAGAATACAAGAATATCTGGTTTGAGAAGTCATCGAAAAATGAAACACAAACCTTGTAAATAACACATATTATGTTAGTTATGAGTTGGAACTTTACCGCATACGTAAATTCCTATAGTCAATGACAGAGATATCAATAAGACAAGAAGGGTTAATACCAAAGTTGATTAAAATTGTTAAATGTTGTTCAATATGGGAACTATTAGCCATGTTTTCCTGTGTAACTATAAGTCAATTAAGATATATATTTCATTTCTTAGTCTTAGCAGCTACATCTCCATTGCTCAGTAGTTACATATGGTTAGTGGCTAACATATTTACACAGCACAGGTACTGAATGTTTTCATCATCATAGAAATCTCTATTGGACAGTTATTTCAAAATATAACACATAAAGAAAGATTAAAGAAACTAGGATTAGATTAGGGGTGTAGCTCAGTGGTAGAGTGCTAGCCTAGCATGTGCAAGGCTCTAGGTTTGATTCTCAGCACTAGAAAAGAGAAGAAGGGAAGAGTGGCTTTTATAGTATATGGGAACTTCTTATTCTTTCTATAGTTTTCGTTAATATTTGGGTATATCACCTGATTTTTAATTGAATTGAGTAATTAAAAACTTTTATGTCTAACCTGATTTTTATAACTTCAGTGATTAGTTAAAAACATGTTTGAGTCTCTCACCTGAACTTTTGAGTTAGAAATTTAACTATCATTACATAGCACAGATGGGCAAACACAGAGATTTTGGGATAAAACATAGTTTAGGGGACACTTTTAAGGAAAAGAAAACAAAAATAGTTACTCCAAAGATCATTTGTTTTTTAGAATGAGGAAGAATGCACAAAGATTATAATATTTTTTAAAATGACAAATACAAATATCAAATATTTTAAAAATATGTATTACTATATTGAATGCCTTTTACACTTTTATATTTCCTACAGTTTCCCCTCATTATAGGACAATGTTCTTATCTAATTTTATAGAAAATGAATAGAAAGGCAGTACAATCTTTTTAACTAGAAAGGCTAATCGTTTTTCTCTGACAGACTGTTTTTTGGGGGTTTTTTGATAGCGGAGATCGAACTCGGATCCTTGGGCTTGCAAGGCAGATGGTGGAACCACTGAGCTAAATCCTCAGCCCCTCTTAATGGTTTTTCTTTTTGAGTTTATAACGTACAAAAACATGTTACTTCATACAAACATTAGGGTCATTTTTTTCAGTATTCACAGTTTTGTGCTTCACAAAACCAATTCCGTATTGTATCATTTGCCACAAAAAGGAAAAATCATGTATAATATATTGATCATTCCCTATGCTGCATTACAACCATCCCTGATGAGGTTGAATTTCCATGGCTACTCGGTGTTGTGAACACCGTTCTCTGCTTACAGTTTTACATGTCTGACAAATGGAAGAGTTTTCCGTAGATTAGCTTCTGGAGTCATAGACAGTAACTAATACAGTGCCTCAGTTCACAAACACTTCTGTTTGCAAACAATTCAGTTCACAAACAAAAGCATTTGGCAAAACTTTGCTTCTGTTTGCAAATTCTGCATCAGGTGACAAGCACAACCTCAGCCATCTTCTTCCACACAAATACAAACTCAGCCATCTTCCCCCAAATTGTAAAACAAAGTTCATAAACCAAAGTACCACTGTATTTTAATACTCGTTTGTTCTTATTTTCTAACTAGGTCTAGTGGCAAGTGCCACAGGACAGGCTCATATCATTTTACAATGTTTGGCCCTCAAATCTTCATTTCATGATGCCTGGTATGTCACCAGTAAGCAATAATTTGGAATATTCCTGGAAATAATTATTATCATGGAATAACTAGCAACAACTGAACTGTACGTAGAAGTGACTGTGAACCATAAGAATATGTCCAGTCCACCCAAACTACATGTATACAATACTCAACCTCTCTTCAGCTGGACACCCAAAATGCCTATGGTCATTATACCCCTCCTCACACCTAGGAAGTGCATGGTAATGGCAAGTAATAATAAAAAGTGAGAGAGGTCTGAGTGCAACAAAAATATCTCAATTTTGCAGATTTTATAAAAATATATAACCAGATAACACAGTGTGGGAATCCCTCCCAAGCCTTGAAGGAGCCTACGAAAGCAAGGAGCCAAGCAGGTTGGCTCCACTATTTTCATTGGAAATCTGTTATTCAGGATGCGTTCTTCACCAACATCAAGGGATGAGGAACAAAGTCTGGAATATAAGAATTCTAATTAAATATGAGATTGATGTCCTGAGAGGTCTTCTGATTCAATATTCGAAAGCTGTTTACTTCATTTTTAGTTCCAAGCCTTTGTTTTAAATATATTGCCACAAGATAAGGGGGTGTGAGGGTGGGTAATAGGGATTTTGAACATGATTAAAATATGTTATATTGATACCTCAAAGAACTAGGCCTGGAGGTCCCATTCGACCCAGCTATTCCCCTGCTGGGTATTTTCCCAAAAGAATTAAAAGAATCATACCACAGTGATATATGTGCACCCATGTTTATAGCGACACAGTTTGTATAATAGCTAAAGCTTGGAAACAGCCCAAGTGCCCATCAACTGGAAACTGGATAAAGAAGATATGGGCTTTTTATAAAATGGAGTACTACTCAGCCATAAAGAATGAGAAACTAGAGTCATTTATAGCTAAATGGATGCATATTGAAGACATACTCTTAAGTGAAATAAATAGGACACACGTGTAAATACCAAATAGTTTCTCTAGTGTGAGAAACTGAGAGTGTAAAGATTAAAAGGATTAATAACTAATAATTGATACTTTGAAATGGAAAAAGGTCCAAAGGGGTAGGGGTGGTGGGATGAGATGGGGAAAGGAAAGAATGGAAAGGAAAAATTACGAGAAAAGAAAAAAAAATGGAAATGAAGTATGTAAATAGGGAAGGGTGGAGGGGGTGAAGGGCACACAGGAAATGGGGAAAAAAATACGAACCAAGATACATCATGTACAGGTACAAGCACCCGATGATAAATGTAAACGTACTGTATACCTAAAATGTACCAATAAAAGAATTTAAGCAAAAAAAAATACATTATACACTCGAACCTCTCCTAGAAAGATGTAAATAGGTGAATCGAGAAGGGGAGTGGGGTGAGGGGTGACGGAAGAAAAGCCTGCAGTATGTTGTGTGCACGTACAAATTTTCCAAAATGAAACAAATTAATCTGCATAACCACTATGCACTCATAAAAGAAGTACAGAAAAGATAAATGATCACTTCTAAAATCTTTATACGCTAACATCCACATTTCTGTAATGTAAGGTAACCAAAACCAATTCAAAATCACATATGCCTACATTAAATAATTATTTACAATATCAGATAAACAGATATCACTGAGTGAAGTTCATTTTAAAGAAGAAGATTTTAAAGGAAGCTAAAGTAAACACAGGTCACTCATTTTATTTATTTTTAATTATTATAGATGCTTTACTGAATTTTTGTTCTATCCTTTGCTAACAACAGAACAATTTTCCCTACTCTTCATGTTGTCATGTTATATACAAAACTCTGGTAGCATGTGGCTACAAAAGCATTTAGTTTTGTTGCTCTAAAAAGAGATAGCCAATGTTTTCCCATTGACTTTTTTTTTTTTTTTTTTTTGGTACCGAGGATCAAACTCGCGTTCTTGCGCTTGCGCAGCAAGCGGCGAAACCACTGAGCTAAATCCTCGACCCTCCCATTGACTTTTTTTCCCAATCCCAAATAATACAAACAAAAGAGCTGGCAGAGAAGCATGTTGGATGGATACTGAGCGCCTCCGTTAGTACCTCCCTCTCTGCATCTTGCCTGCACTGGCCAGAAGAGAAAGCTCACAGGAACCCAACAACAGTTTGCCCCTCATCAAGTTTTCCCTCCTTCAATTGCTGGTCCACATTTGTAGTACACATAGAGGACAGTGCTCTTACTCTCAACTTCATTCCTCCACCTTAAAATCGACCAATTACATTTTTTAGGCCACTGTTCCATAGAGAAATAGACACATCTGCTCACTGATAAACTCATGATGTAAAAGAGCATAACATTTAAAATTTATAATAGAATAGAATTTTAAATGGATGCATTTGATCAGAGCATATAAAATGTCCTAAAACATAAGATGAAGTGATTTCTCCATAATAGGAAAGGATGATTGACTAAGACTAAATTTTTACAAAATGTAGTTTGTAAAGATGGTTTTAAAATCATCAAATATTTCTTCATTAATCATTAAAGAAAAGAACATTAAACGTTTTTATGTAATAGTAGCAATTAAACTGATAAAACCAAAATACAGAAAACTTTACACAAGATATGACTGCTCCTTAACTGTGCATAGATTTAGAAAAGCAATCTGGAGCAAAGAGGGTCACAGTTTGAGGGGTGGGTGGGATGATTTGAATGCAAGGAAAAAGCAGCAAAATAGAAGACATTTGAAAAGAGATTATTTCTAGTCAAAATTTAGCATGGAGAAATAGCAGAAGAAACATTTAAAATAAATGTTGGTAATAAAATGGAGGTAGGAGTTGAACTCAAGATAAGCATTTGATTCTTTAGATGATGCAATTCCACAAGAAAAACTTACAAATGAATAAAACAATGGGGATATAATAGTTTAGAAGAAATAATCTGGTGTGCAATCAATATCATATCAAGAGTAGAGGACAGATCAGAGACATAGAAATGCATTATATTATTAGAATTCCATATGCTGAAGCATTCTTCAGCACTAAAAAAAATGTACTTGAACGTAAGGAATTCTTTTACTTATTATTAATCATATGAAATTGTATTTTATTTAAGACTTCATTGTCTCCGTGCATTGATGAACTTGATCTATAGTGTTCTTCATAATGGAATTTATTGATATAATTTATGAAGTAGTTTCTGTATGTCTAGAACTAAGCCACTTATTTTCTTTCCATCTTATGTTATTTTATGCTTCTAATTTTACAGGAGATGAAATATAAACCTACAGGTGGACACTTGCCTTAAGCTATACAATCAGTAAGTGGCAGAGAAAGTTGAATTCAGGCTGTCTCATTCTAACCACTATGCTATGCTGTCAAAAGGAATAAATCAAGAACTTTCTGATCTTTGCAACAGAAATTATGCACCCAGAAAGCAGTGAGGTGGTACCGTATATTCAATGTGTTGAAAATAAACCCTGTTAACCAAGAATTTTATATCCAGCAAAACATTCAAAATCCAAAGGATAAATTAAGGTATTATCAGATAAGCAACAACTTAAAGAATTGGCTTCTAGCAGACCAACCCTGCAAGAAATATATAAAAGAGTCCCTTGAATCAAAATGAAGGGTATTAGACAAACTCTAATCCACAGAGACAAAAAGCAGTGATAAAACTAAATAGCTAAATACAAAATTTAGTTATTCCAAGGCCTGCCCTGTCATGCCTAGACAATAAGAAACTCTGTTGTTTTATGAATGATTTTATCTATTTATTTTATTTTGCAGGGGATTGAGTCCAGGTACTCAGGGTCTCCTACATGCCAGGCAAGTGCACTACCACTGAGCTACATTTCTAGCATTTCTCTCTCTCCCTCTCCCTCTCGCTCTCTCTCTCTCTCTCTTTCTCTCTCCCTCTCTTCCCCCTGTCTCATTGCTATTGCCATAAATTCTAGCTTCTCCCCCATCTTCTCCCATCTCGTGACTATAAATTCTAGCTTGAATGAAACCACAGAGGATTTCATTATGATGTCTATAGCATGCTTTTCATTGTGTCATTCTGCATCTTAGTAGATGCTTTAATGCTTAAGTATCCAACCCATGACCAGCTTTGCCTCTCCCAGGAAACTTGTTTATATTGGTGGACACCACTGTGGCTCTCTTCTGATCTGTGTCTAAGATTCATGCCAAGATAGCCACCCTCTGGGAAGGGTTGGGACAAAAGTTAGATTCAAGTGTATTGGTCAGGTGAGGTGCAGAGTAGGCAGCACAACAAAACGCATGAAGTAACAAATAGTTTATTACTTACAGATCCAGAAAAGAGAAGATTACCAACAAAAGCAGGTGAGAAGGCTTTAGGGGCACTACACAACGCCAGGAGGTGAAGAGCCAGAAAGAGGAGACATGAGTGTTACCTAAGCAGCTCCCCCACAGCAAGTTCTAACCTGTGGGCTTAAGAAGCAGACACAAGTCACATGAGGGCATGTTGTGAGTTAGGAGAGGTCACTGAAGCACGACTGCACAGCCCACGTAGGGTATGGGCATCAAGGAGATGAGGGTTTAATTCTATGTGCCTTAGGGAAGCAGTGACTAGAGTTGGTTGTGCAGGATGGATACCTGGATTGACCACACTGAGCTACAGCAGGAGGCAGAGAACTGGACACAATGGCAAAGGTGAGAAGTCTTACTTCTGGGGTGAGGAAGATAATCCGCTTCTCACAGTGAAAGCCAAGGCAATATAAATTTAGAGATATTCACTATGTATTTGCCAACTGCAATAGAAAATGCTGTCCTCTGCTAAGGCTGCCTACTGGGTGGCTTAAACAACAGAAAATCATTTGCTCACATTTCTGGAGGCTAGAAGTTCTGGACTGAAGTCCTCACTGATTCAGTTTCTGAACTGGACTCTTCCTGGCTTATAGATGGCCACATTCTTGCTACAGGTGTGTCCTCGTGTGAGAGGGAGTGAGGGAGTGACAACTCTGCAGTTTCTTTTTAGAAGAATGGTAATCTGATAGGATCAAGTTTCCAACCTTATGGTCTCATTTAGCCCCCGTTACTTCTGTAGAGGTCCTACATCCATACACAACCAAACTGGAGGTTAGGATTGGCACATGGATTTTATAGAAGGACCCAAACTTTCAGTTCATTGCAGACAGCCCTCTGGTGGATTTTCGCCTTTGTTTCAGTCAGAGAATTCTGGCTCTATACTCTCATTAAGATCAATTTCCAATAATCTGTTTTACAGGTAGCTTGAATTCTGCTTTCATTCCTCCCCTCTCCCTCGGGTAGGAATTACCTTTTGAAATTTCTATAGCAGTAATATTCCTGAAGTGTAGGAGTTGAACAGAGGGAAAAGTAAGGAAAGAAAAGTAAATATCACTTGACACAAGCATAGAAGAATAAATTGTGGTGTATAAATAATAGAATTAACTACTAGGGTTAAAATGACTTAAGAAGCAAATCAAAGAAGAATGCATACAGTATTATCCCATTTTTGTAGAGTTCAAAACAGACAAAAATATGTTTTGTTTAGGAAATTGTTTCACATGTGGTAAGACTATAAAGAAATTAAGAAAATTAAAAACATATCATTCAGTGGTTACCCCTAGGAATGAAAGAAAGAGGGCTCTGTCGTCATTTGAAATGCATTTCTTAAGCTGACTAGTGGGTATGTGGGTGTTTGGTATTACTATTATTTTTACATCATGCATATAACTTTACACCAAATATATAACATTTATAGCTTTTTGTTAGTATATATTGCTTGTACATTTCCGTTTAAGTAGTTAAGTTTTTGAAAATAACCAATTAGCTTGAAGCATGCAAAACTTTTAAAATAGAAGTTTTGTTATGGGATGCATTTCTTTACCTTTGGTTATCCCTACCTTCTTAGCAGATGAAAGAATTGTATTTGTAATTGTATGCATATTTCAAGGTACTTGATGTAAAAAAAAACAAAAACTGCTACCTCTAACCATGTGTACAACCTGTGTGACCACATTGTATTCCGAGCTTGGTTTAATGATCAGCTGTCACAGCTCTGAAACTTTTAATACATTTTCAGCAAAGCCCCCGCCCTCAGCCAATCAGTCAGCAAAGTTACTTTTATCAACTTTCAAATTCAACAAGGGGAAATCCTAGGGAAAAAAGTGCTTCTACCCTGGGCATTATACATAGTCTACCAATAGAAAAGCATCTGTTGAGAATAAATTTCAGGATGAAATTAATTTATAATTTATCATCTAGGTGTCTCCCAAACTTCAGTGAGTGAAGCTTCAAACCAAGCAGCAACAAATCTAAGGTGATTTTTTTTTTCTTCCCTGTCACATTCCAGTTCTGCTAACTGGATAGGGGCCAAGATCTTTAGATGATGACATTTTTCATTCTATAAAATGAGGACAATTCTTGCTGTCTCCCAAATAGAGGTTATGAGGATTAATTTGTCCATAAAGCATTTGGAGATCCTTGTAATAAAGAGTAAAACATATATAAAGTTTGTTGTATTATATAGGTATGAATTTCCAAAGCCAGTACCTTGAAACTGTTTATTCCTTAAGAATTAGGCCTGCGGGGCAACCCACTTTCCAGATCCCCTTCTGTCTCTCTTAGGCAGACGCTTTCTTTCTCCCAATAAATTTTCCCTACTCTAATAAAAAAATGAATTAGGCCTGTGGTTTAATATCCTATGACATCAACCATGTGGTTCATCTTAGGGATTCATAGGCTTGAATGACTAGGCTTCCCATTGACATGGTTAGTTAAGAGAAATCATAGCAATTTTCTACTTAACTATTTTTGCATACATTTACCCTTCCTGAAATACGGCTGAAATTTAAAATATCAATTTGTTACTATTTACTCCTAGATACCATCCTAGAAGTGGGATGGGATGGGCCATGTTGCTACTTTAAATTTACAAATCAAAATGTTTCAGAAAATGTAGGCACAAAAGTTTATCTCAAAAAATTCATCTGACCTAGTCAAGAATGCTTTTTCCTAAATTAAAAATTATGTAATTAACATTATAGTTTACTAAAAAAATTAGTTTACTGATTAAATACTGGGTTTATACTAGTATTTGTAATTAATTTAGGAATAAAATACATTTTAACAATTCACACTTGTCTCTTTTGTAACTCATTAACAGTTGGTATTTACTGTTTTGTTTTGTTTTTCCAGTACCAGGAATCGAACTCAGAACCTTGTGCTTGCCAGGCCGGTGTGGCACCACTGTTTTGTAATAAATAAAACATACCAAGCCCCTCACTGTTTTGTAAAGGTGTTATATTTTCAAGATTTAAGCCACTAAAAATCTACTTCTATGCCACAAATTTCTGCACCCTCCATGTTGGGAGGTTTCAGTTTTAGCTTTTAGAGCCACTGAAGCAACCTGGCCATTTCCCTTCTGTTTTCAGTTTAATGGTATCTCACAACGTTTCAGTAGGCTTACTTTTCTTTCTACCCAACTTCCACTATTCATATTTTCATTCATTCGACAAACATTTGTTAAATGTCTACCTATTCTGTTCGATGCTTTGCAGAGTTGCCAATGATGCATTTTCCTATCTCTGAAGTTATGCAGAGTCTAGTGGGAAAAACAAAGAAGGAAGCAAGTGAGTATGATCTCATACCATCTAATGAAAACAAAAGGTAAATAGTATGCACAGTATTTTTGTAGCATCCATGTGTGAATGCTCGCATCGCATCCTTAGTTAAAACCTTCCTGTGGCTTCCAGAGTGTTTATAACAAACTTGTACTTTGTATCCATGATCCTCGCTGAATGTCTTGGCTCACCACTAACAGTACAGCGATCTCCTACAGCCAAGTGACATATGTGTCACACATCCTTTGCCATGTTGTGCCCCCTGCTTGCCATGCCCATGCCTGCCAATACTTGCTCTTTTGCTCAATCATTCTTATTCTTCAGGTCTCAGCCTAGGAATGACTCTTCTCTAAAAATCGCTTCTGATTCTTTTCATTTTATTTAAATGTCACTCTTCTTTGCTCCCATGAAACTGTATGTGTTACTCATATGGCATTTATCTTTTTCTTTATTTTTCCTCATAGACTACTCAGTCCCTGAAAACAACACTATCTTACATTTCTTTGACCTCATTACCTCTCCTGGTGCTTTCTTCCATAGTATCTGCTCAGTAAAATCTCTGACCTAATGCTTACCAAGTAAATTTATCATGAGACAGAAAGTGATAGGAGAAAACATAAGGAACTCCAAAAGCACATAGGAGAAGCACATAACTCAAAATGGGTATGAATTTAGGGGGTCGGCAAAGGGTTGAAAGCTTTCCTCTAGAGATGGTATTTCCTGTGCCAGCTTGGAAGGGTGGCAGGGTAATAAGCACAGTGTGGGAGGAAGGAATGTTCATAATGGGTTAGTGTCTTCACGCTGGGAAATAACATAAATAAATAATGATGCAGAAGTGACAGTGAGTATGTCCAGTCTCCCGAGGGAACTGACCAACAACACAAGGATGTCTATCCAATCCAAAAGTGGACGGCGAAGTATGTGCTTGTTCCTTTTGGTCCTACAGGCATTACAACTGAGGACACAGGTTAGCTTAGCGGCTCTCTACCTCCCATTCATTGTTTGCTTCCTTCCTGGTCCCTCCTTACCTGCCTCTCCATTTATCTATCACTCTCTCCTCCCACCCCCGTCTTTCTTTGTTCATATTCCTCTTTGCTGTTAAAATAATGGCTCAGTACTTTCAGAACTTAAAGTGTTCTGATCAGCTCCATTTTACAGAAGAAGAACATGAGGTTCAAAGCTGACACAACTCTTCTGGCTTTTTAGAGAGATTATTCTTAGTGTTCTAGCAAAAAAAAAAAAAAGAGCCATTAACTTCTAATGTAATATTTCAGACTCTCTACTATGAATCACCTTACACCTATGGGATTTTAAAAATATATTTAGGCCAGGAGAATAGTTTCAAAACATTCTTCCTCACAGCATGACAACAGTTTTTCTCCATTTGAACTATGATATTGACTTTCTGGAGATTGAAGCATAGGAATGTAGAACATATTATTCTTTGGACAATGTATGTGTGCAGCATGAATATTTATTTCTTGTTAAACTATATTTTTCCATCAAAACACCATGTATATAATAGTGAGAAATTATTATATTAATGTCTAGCATAGACCTTCATCTTAGAAATTCTGTATTAAGATTACCCTGTTCATATAAATTGAGAATGTACTAATCTGTTTTCTGTTAAGTATAATCAGATATCTGAAACTTGGTATTTGACAAAGAAAGGAGGCTTATTCTCCTCACAGTTTTGAAGGTTCAAAGGCATAGTGCTCTCATCAGCTCAGCTCTAGTAAGGATTCCAGGGCAGATGCATCGTGGAAAGAATGCATGAGAAAAGGAGAGAGAGAGGAACAGACAGACAGAGAGAATCTCAAGGTTAGACAGGAACCCAGAGAAGACGGTGGGCAAAGGCCAACCATGTTCTTTTATAACAACCTTCTTGAAAGAACCAAACAAGTTCTCATGAGAACATATCAGCTCCTCCTGAGGGTAGTACCCTCCTAATTACTTCCCATTAGACCACATCTCTAAAAGGTACCATCCCACCCCTCCATGCCTCCACCTGAGGATCAAGCTTCCAACACAAGACTCTTGAAAGGACACACAAACTGTGTCCAAACCACAGCCCAGGAATAGGAGGAGGAGGAGTACAGCTAGCATGGCATTTGAGAAACTACTCATTTTTTATTTCACTACACCTCTTTAGTAAAATTATTAAACTCTTGAAATATTTGGTGTGGAGTGATCTTTGGTGGAAACTGACAAATGACAGTTTGCTTAAAGTTGGCTTAAAGCATTGTAGCAGCTGCTACTAATGCCTGACCAACACCCATACTTCCTTCATCTTTATCAAGAGAACATCATTTGTTCTTCAGGGTGAAAATGTATCCAAGCACACAGTTCTCACCAGTGGGGTGCCATGGTGAATGACAGGATTTTGGCTTCCTGGGGCAGCTGCCTACTCAACTCCTCTTTCTTTTTCTTACCAAGAGCATGAGCAAAAGATTAAGGCAAAGTGGCCGTCTTGTAAGGAGGAGGAGAAAAGCAGCATGCTGAGCATGAAGTACCAGAAAGGAGAAGAGGGCTCAAGGCAATGGTGACACTTCGAAGCCACGTTGAGAAAAATAAACCCATTTCATCAAGCCATTGCTGTTGTATTATTGATACACTGATAAAAAGCTGTAGGGTTCTTTGTGTAACTGTATTTTTTGTTTGTTTTTGTTTGGTTCTTTCTTTCTTTCTTTCTTTCTTTCTTTCTTTCTTTCTTTCTTTCTTTCTTTCTTTCTATTTGTGGTACTGGGGGGTTGAATCCATAACTTTCACACTGAGCTATGTCCCTAGCCCAGTTTTGTTTTTTATTTTGAGACAGGGTCTCACTAAGACACTAAGTTCCCCAGGTTAGGCTCAAACTTGCAATCCTCCTGCCTCAGGCTCCCAGAGTGCAGGGCTTATAGGCGTGTGACATCATGCCCGGTTTAAAAGCTGTTTTTTGCCAATAAATATACACACCTAGGAGAGATGTGCATCCAAACCTAGGAAACGAGAGACAGGACCATAAAGAAGTAAGCAGGAGGAAAATTTGCAGACATCATGGGGAGGGCTTTGCATTTTTACCAACCTTGAATTGGGCAGTTCAAACAAATTACACTCAAAAACAGAGAAAAATGGAGGTTCCATTGTACATATTTGCAGGATTGTGTGGTAAGAATTTCAGTTTAGATCTATGCTTATCATAAAACTTCAGCTATCTGGGTGAGACTGTAGGTATTAGGAGGTGGAAATAAAAGGAGTCTACTATGCAAGAGTTCAAGAAACCTGGGAAGACACTTATTCTAGGGAAAAAAATATACATGTGTAGGCAGTTGTGTCTAGGATATTGGAGTTGCTGTCAGAGAAAAGAACCTTATACACACCATTCTAAAATTCAATGGCTCTCTGGTCCAGTTCCCCAGGACTCCTGCCTGAGTCCTAGGACAAAGAGGTTACAAAAGGAAAGAGTAAGGCTAAAGTTCATTTTTTTCTAAATACTGCCCAATAATGTTTAGCACAAAAAGTTTCAAAATACTTAGCACCACCTGTAATAGGAGCACTTGTAATGAAGACAATCACTGCAATTGTCACTAAAAGATTGCTAAAAGTGACATGGGTTGTAATGATTACTTCAGTGCCCTCAAGTGCAGCCATTAGACATCTGGGTGCTATGCTCTGAATGTCCCCTAAGCACAGCACAACTATAGATACTGTCTATGGTAGTCATTATTCTAAAGATGTCCCTTGTCTCAAGACTCCTAACACCAGCTTATTCAAACACTAATCTAGGTACTAACCTTGAAGGGATTCTAAAGATGTAATTAAGATTATGTTCAGTTTACTTTAAGGTAATTTGGACCCAAGGTAATCAGATCCTAAAAGCCAAAGAAGAAAGTCAGAGTGAAGTAGAAGAAACGAGGCAGAAGGAAAGGTCAGAAAGAATCAAGTTGTGAGAAGGACGTGACCTGCCATTTCTACTTTAATGATGACATTCTGCTTTAATGATGAAGGGGAGAAGAGCAGAGAATGCAGGTGGTCTTTAGAAGCTGTGGATGACCCCATTACAGCCAGGAAGAAAAAATTCTTGGTTCAACAGCCACCTAAAACAATATTGACAACAATCTCAAACAGCTCCGAAGAAATTTTTCCTCTGAGGTTTCAGTAAGGAAAGCAGCCCTCCTGATCCCTTGATTTTTCACCTGGTGAAGTCCATGGTAATACTACTGATCTATCAAACTAGGAATAATACATTTTATCTTAATCTTTTAAGTTTATAGTAATTTACTATGATGACAACAGGAAACTAATACATTGTCCTTTTGTTTGTATTTATTTATTTATATATGTTTCCTCTGCTGAACTCTTATTGTGTAGGGCAAGAATATTTCAGCTTGTTTTTGTTGTTGTTAGTCTACTTGTTGCTAGTCTATTGTTTACTGGTCAAGACTTCTCTATTGTTTTCCTTTCTGGATATAATATTTCAAGTGTCATTCTGTTAAAATAGTCATAATCTGTAAATATTTGCAAGAATGATGGTTGAAAGTGATTATTACTAAGCTCTTTTGTACAAAGGAAAATAAAGTCTAGCCTTAGTTGCACCTTAAATAACAAGAGTTACACTTAAATGAGACATGTCTGTTTTGCTCATTTACAATGCTGAGGCTGCTTACTATAGCTGCCCCTCATGATCATGTTTCTTGAGAGAATTGCAGAGGTACTGTTACACCTCCCTTGGTGATTTAAGCTTGTTCTGATTACCCTCCCATTACTATTTGTAATTTTATTGTTTTAACATTTTAATTGAATTCCTATTCCCAGTAGAAAATATATAGAAAAATATTTCTGGTTTGAAAAAGTAGGCCAAAAATTTATACTAAAACTCACAAAACTGAAAAGTGTTGCTTATCTTTAAAATGATTTTTGAAAAGGTAAAATAGCAAGTCTTATACAGATTATAAAAATGAAAGATTTAAAATTTAAAATTATTTTAAAATGTAAAGATTTTCTTTAACTCATCAGTAAAGGAACTGGTAAGATGTTAATTTCATTCAAAAGAGAATACAAAGAACAGTCACATGTATGAATCAGAAATATTGAAATGAACATGCAAAGGGAGGCAAAGTTGCTTCTTCCATCATTGAGAGGGGAGTCTCTTGAACATCCACCTGACCAAATTTGTTTGCATGGCTATAGTAAAGAATTAATTTGCATTGCTATCAGTTATCTACTATAGTGTAAGACAGTTCAAAAGCAAAGAAAAGAGACCTCCACAGAATCAGAATCACTAGGAACTGTGTATTCTACACAGTGTATTAATTTCCACTGAAACACAAAATTTCACTTATTGACTGATTGACGGATTTACTTACTTTCCTATTTATTGCAGTACTGAGGGTTGAACCCAGGGCCTTCACACTGAGCTACTTCCCATCTTTTTTTTTTTTTAGTTTGACACAGAGTTTCATTAAGTTGTTAACTTGCCCAGGCTGGGCTCAAACGTGGTTCTTCTGCCTCAGTCTCCCAAAATACTGGGACCCAGGTATGCCCCACCATGCCTGGCTTTATCTACTCTTTTATATAACTCAAGTTTTAAAGCACAGTTGTAGAAATGGGAACTGTAAAATGCTTTTGAGCAGGTTAATAGGTAATGGGTTTATCAGAAATCTTTAGGTTGAAGTAGAAAACTTTGGAGCTAGTAGGGTGTTATACTAGCTTGACATTTTTTCAACTTTTAAAATTAGTATATGTTTGAGATACATAATAAATATATTCATTGTGGGGAAATGGTACATATACATATTACATCTTGATCCTTTGTACTTCCCCTTCCCTCCTTTATCTTTCATCTTCCCTCATCCCAGATCCTCTTTTAAGAGGTCTGTGTGCAAAGTGCATAACACATGTAGCTCAGACTGGAAAATAAAAAATAAGTAAAGACAATTTCACTGAAGGATGAGGAATTTATTTCCCCTAAATTAAAAGGGAAAGGAAGAAAAATAAGTCAATGATTCTGAGAAGTTTAGGGGACAGTCTTGGATATTACCACTAAGAGAGATAGAGAAGTTGTGGGGTACAATAGATTCTGAATATATAATGAAGAGATTCATTTTTGTCTATTTTGAGACGATGATATCCCATCCATATCCAAACTTCTTAAGTACAGAAGGAATTTGGACCTGAATTTGTCAGATTGCCTAACTCTATGGTTAAGTGTTAGGAATCCTATTTGCCTCTCTTATCAAAGCACATGTTCCAACCTGTCTCTATCAGTAATATCAGTCACT
This sequence comes from Heterocephalus glaber, assembly GCF_000247695.1. The sequence continues at coordinate 1,767,109 of NW_004624779.1, read as the reverse complement.
AAGTGTTTGGTTTCAAAGTGAGACTCTAGGCAAGAAGGGGAGGTTAATTTGGAATTCGAAAAACTAAACACAAACATTCACAATTATGCTACATTTTAAAAATTTGACATTGATTTGGTATTTTACAAATCAATGATGTAGAAGTTTTCTACTTTGTCCTTCTAAAAACCAAGTTTTTTGAGGGGGGGAAATAATGCATTCTCTTGTATCTTTTTCCACCCAGTTTAAGAATTTTTTTTTTATCTTACATGACTTATTAGTCAAATTACAATTCAGTCAAACTATAGATTAATGTTTTAAAATATAAACTAATCTAAATTAAGGAATTTCTGTTATAATTATCTGTGTAGTCTCAGGCAAAGCAGTTGGATATTGTAAGCATTAAGATATAAATGTCTCAACAAGATAATCTGTTTTTATTCACCTCTTAAGTTACTTACTGTGCTTGATACAGAGAACTTATTTGCAAACATATTAATCATGCACCGTTTTGCTGAAGATCATAGCTAAATGAGCTCTACATTCATTCCCAAGTGCAAGAAAGAGTAAGTATCCTAAATGGAAATTTGGCTGGTTTCACAATTGCATTTCAATTAGGTAATATAAACATTCAAATACCTATTTTAAAGTGCTTATCAACTGTGTTATCAGAGACTATTATTATGTTATAAATACTAATGTTATATATGTGAATGATCCAGTTGCAATATTAGTATTCAAGTTGATTATTACTTGCCAAAATATTGCATGGAGAACTCATATTAAAGTGTCAATGACTTGAAATTTATACTTTTATATTAAAGAATTAGACAACTTTTTGATATGATTGGGAATATTCCATAAATTTAAACTCTTTAAAATGCTGAAGTGAGGAGCTAGGACCAGAGGTCAGTGGTAAAGTCCTTGCCTAGCATGTGCAAGGCCCTGGATTTGAACCCCAGCATACCTTCCCAAACAAAAAAGAAATGTTTAACTTAGCATTGCACTGCTAGTTGGTAAGTCACTCTTATTAGACATGTAGAATTTCAGAGATTTTTTAGTTCTATATTTTAATATTTAGAAAAGGAATTTTCCAAGATGAGATACTTGGTCATAGCATTAGCTATCTTCCATACTTAGTATCTAATGTTTTCTACACTGTTTAACAAATAAAATTAATGCTTGTCATTGATATGAAACATATTTGCATTTCTGGATACAAACATACACATTAATTTTTAGTTTTATCTGCTTAGTATTTTACATGTAATTCTTTACCTAGTAAGGTGCATAGAACAAAGACAGAAGAAAAATTATATGCTTTATGGAAGTCTTTATTTCTTCTTTTTCTTTTTTGAGTAAATGGTTTCAATCTTCATAGACCTTTTAAAAATAATTTAGATAAGAAACATTACTGTACTGTAACTATTATCATTACCTTATCCATTCCCTTCAGAAAACTAAAGTTTGACCAAGTAATTTCCAGCAGCTTCAGTCAAAATTCTAACAGTGCCTTCCCTGAAATAATCATAAGTTAAGCCATACACAGAGGTTAATTCCACATCTCCAGGATAATAGAAGTAGGCTCAAGGTAAACCAGTGAAATTATCATTTACCAAAGCAAACAAGCATGAAATGCTGGTAAACAAGAAGAAGAGCTGTGTATGAGTTATTGCCTAAAAAGACAAGGATCCTCGCTGTTCTTAGAAGCATAATATTCTCTGCTTCTTCCACTAATTCTGCAGCTTGACTCTGACACTACATTTTACTGATAACACCTTGGATTTAATTTTTGCCCTGAAGTCTTTTTTTATATTGCCTTTTGTTAGTTGGAAAGACCATTATGAGCCCTTTATTTTTCTTCTAAATTCTATATGAAAATGAAAATATGTTCTTCATTTCATTTCACTTCCTTTATGTTTTATAATAGGCAGATAAAAGAAACCAGGTGGCACCTTTAGTACTCTGCCTGGAAATCTCCTTAGCTGGGTCATCAATTTTCCACAATACTGCAAGCAGCAATGATGCCAACTTTCCGCTACTAATAACAAGGGCCTTCTTTCCTTCAACTTTCTGCAGTATTTTCTTTACTTTTCTTGAAACATTAAACAGCTGCTTTCTTGCCTCTATCAGTTTTATATCCATAGTTCTGTCCCCCAAACTGTCCTATGATTTAGGTTTTGTTATAGCACAGCCTACACCTAATAACAAATTTTGTCCCAGTTACAGACTGCTATCTAATAAGTTACCTCTGAATACTCACATGGAGATAGCTCAAGAATTGAGAGAATGTACAGCTTGAATAGATTTTTTTTTCCATGATGCTTGAAGTCTCTGCAGAAAACACTTGAATGGGGAGGGCTCATACATACAGCTGCAAGCTAGAATTATCTGAAGGCTTCTTCATTCACATGTTTGGTGACAGGGCTGGGATGATTTGAGGGCTGGGTGCAGCTAGGAGTTTGAGTGCTTTGTGTGACCTCATCACATGATTTAAATTTCTCCATTGCACAGCACCCTGGGAGAATCTGGAGTTCCAGTAAGGCAGATTCAAGGTCCAGAAGTAATTGCTGTAGCCCCAATGCAGAAGATGTATGACTTTTCATGATCTGGTCTTGGAAATTACATACAATCACTTCCATCAGTCTACTGTTCAAAACAATCACGATCTACCCAGATTTAAGTGGAAGGGACATGGATACCACACATTAAGTCATTTTGCAACCATGTTTTAACCACCACAGTCAGGCTTTCAACTGAAGCAAAACTTGTTCAACAGTAAAGCTAGAAGCTGTTTCTCAAAGAGAACAATTACTTGCTAAAGAGGTAAGGGTTTTTTCAAAACTGAAGGCCTTAACAGGGTTCTTCTATGGGGGTCTTAACCAGCCTGAATTCAGTGCCCTAATCATCCACAGACCAGACAGGGTGAATCACTGCTCTTCCACCAAGCAACAGGACTGTTGAAACCCTTGGGGAAAGGGTTACCTGTTCTGGTGCTCCCTCAAAATGGACAGCGTTATGGGTGATAGTTTCTAAAATTAATTTTAAAGAACAAATTTGCCTCTGACACTCTTCAGTCACTTTCTTAAAAACTTTTTATTTTAAAAGAAATAAAACAACATTATTTCTTTAGGAAAAAGGAAATTGTGAAAATAACCTCTCTCCTCTATTCTTGGCAACTGACAATCTGCTAACATCAAACATCTAGAATTTCTAAGCTGATCTGTAAAATTAATAGAGTTTGATCTGGTTATTAAGCAAATTCACTCTGCACTTTTTAAGCTTCACTGTTTATTCTTGTTTTCTTTTTGGCATACTTGCACACCAGAAGAGTGAAAGATAATTTTTGTTTTACTTTTTACAACACACTTTCTGTAGCCTGTTTGGTTAAATCTTTAAAAGCGGATATTACGTACCCCCAAAAACCTTTAAGCAAGTAATTCTTGCTTTGGCCTTGTGGTTGTCAAGATAATATTTAACTGAAAGTCACAAAAATAGCTCCCGGTGAGACTACTAGATGATAATACAATGATCATTTCAATCAGAAGTTGGCAATGCTTTCTCTAAAGGGCCAGATCGTAAATAGTTTCAGCTTTGTAGGTCATAAAGTCTCTTCTGTCATAGTCATTTAACCATGTCACAGTAGCACAATTGCAGCCAGAGACAATGGCAATGGATGTGGTTGTGCCACTAAAGCTTTATTTACAGAAACAAGTATTGGCCTGATCTAGCCCAGGGGCTTTAGTTTGCAGAGTTGTAATTTAAATCCACATGTGTTTCCCAGGCAGCACTGCGGAGTTTGTTAGAGACACAGATTCTCAGACCCTACTCCGGATGCACAACATCAGCAGCTGTGAGCATGAAGCCACAATCTGGGTTCTAACAAAGCTCTGTGTGACTCTGAAGCTTGAGCCCTAGTCAGTTAAACTATTAGTGAATGTTATGTGAATTTTCACCAATATATAATAGCTTTGCTTATATAATATTAATTATAAATTATTAAAAGGAGCAAAGACTTCTAATTTTATAAGAACCACACGGCAATTTTATAGCATTATTATGCAAATTGAACCAGAAGGCTATATTTGAGATAATGAGTTCTTACGCACAAAGACTTAGTTTATTTCTTTTGTATCCTCTACTCCATCAGCGCATAGTACACGCTCAAGAAAGAGGTTCTGAACAAATAAAATTCAAAATAACAAAAGAAGAAGCACATGTTCATTGATTTTCCTTAGAAATCCAGATCGGCCAAGAAATGATTAACCAGGTTTATTGCATATCATTTGCTTTCTAAATACTGAATGAATGACTGAATGAACAAATGACTAATAGATGGGGTAGAAAAACTGATTTTTCTGTCAATCTTAAGATAATATTCCTTACAAAAAGTTGTAGAAGCACAAAAAACTTTAAGCATAGACAAGTTTATGGAAAAGATTCTGTTTTAGTCACTTTCCCACCATTCCCATCACCTACAACTTAAAGGAAGAAAGATTTATTCTTCCTCAAGGTTTCAGTCCAAGGTTGGCTAGCTCCAAGGCAGAAACAGGGTGCTTGAGGTGCATGACAGAGGAAAAAGTACTCATCCAAGGCAGCCAGGAAGCAGAAAGAGAAGGGAGGCACCCAAGATAACAATATACCCTTCCAGGTCCCACCTCCTGATAGCATATTCTGCTCCTGAACTCATCAATGGATGAATCCACCAGGAAGTGTACCATCCCCTGATCCAGTCATCTTCTGTACACATGAGAAATTTGGACATCATTTTAGATCTAAACTACAACAGGTCACATGCTTTATTACTATTTGAAAATGGCTGTCTCCAAAAAGTGAAAACAAAGTACTCAGAAGTAAGAAAGCCTTCCAAAATGTTACAGAAATATTGGGACAACGTTACTAAAGGAAAATAATATGAATGATTCCTTAAAAAATCACTCTCAACTTCCACCCCTAACAGGGTCTTCCCTGTTGTTAGACCCCAAACTAAGCCCTTAAGAATGCCTGGTGGGAACAAGGCAGTACATAGTCTAGAGGTAGTAAACTTTCAACCTCCAAGAGAGTGTATAAATGTCTTTTTTTTTTTTTTTTTTGGTACTGGGAATTGAACTCAGGACCTTGCGCTTGCTAGGCAGGCGGCAGAACCACTGAGCTAAGTCCCTGGCCCTAGAGGGCATACATGTCAACTGCAGGATGTTTCTAGAAATCATGGACTTTATTTAAATATCTTAGTTCCTTACATAAGTTCCTCTGGTGTTTATCTGTTTGATTTTCCTTCCAATACTGTTCACAGATGATTCATTAATTTTAGGAACTTCAGGAATGTTTTTTGAATGAATATGTGAATTTATTACACACATATTACACACATATTCATCAGTATTTTCACATATGTATCATAATAGTGTAATGAAAAGTAAATTTCTCTGTCTCTCTCTGTCTTGGATGCTTATAGCACATATCCAATTCTTACAACATTACTCAGGAATTAAAGGGCCCTAACTAGTTTTATCTGCTTCCCTGAAAAAGTATATGAGGCAGCAAAATCACCCATGAGTAGATGACTTTTAATTCATTTTTAAAGGAAATTCCAGATTTAAGTGATTTACAGAGAAATGAATATAGTAGCATCATTTTATAATGTATATTACATCTTTGCCCATTTTATATCTAGTAAACAATAACAGAGTTATTTTTCCACCAGTATTTTTCAACATGTGGTTTGCACCCTATCAGCAGATCAGGAAATCAAGGGGTTTTGATCTGCATTTTTTTTTATAATGAAAGAGAAAGGAAAACAAAATTTCAGAATAAAAAAACAGCTAAAAAGAGGATTGTTTTGAGAAATTTTTGTTTTAGTGTTATGGATTTATCTGTGATCATATGTTAAAATTTTCTTTTGTATCATGATTTTGAGGGGAAAAAAAATTTTGAAATTCATTGATTCAGTGGTGCCAGCCAGTATTTGGTTTAGCTCCTAATTCTTTTAAATAGAATTTTCTCAGCCAACCTTTAATATTAACCATAGTATGGAGTGTATTAATTTTAGAATGGAATTAATCTTGTAAGTTTAGAGTAAATTTCCACAGTACTAAAAGAATTATATACAACCACTGTACAACACAATGCTTAGTTACAGCTTTTGGCTAATTTAATGAGGGATGGTTTTATTCTACATTAAGGAGCAATGACCAATTGTCTGAGATTCTAAGAAAGTTAACTGGGGAGTTTTTAGTTTCTGTGAAGAGAAGAATTAGTGGAGAGAGTGTCTAATAAAATGACAATAAAATAGTCAAAAATGATTTGACATGACTGGTGTCGATGATGTATTATAATGCCTAGAAAAAGTTATAATAATTAGTTAAGTTTTCTTGTTATCGACACATTTTGACATCTTTGCCTTTAATTTATAATATTTTGTGTCCATTCCAGATAAAAGTCAGAATAAAACTGAAAATAATTACCAATTATCTAGGTATTTACAAAAGCTAAATATAATTGTTTAGAATCAAGCAAGATAATAGTGTATATATTTATTTTTTAATTATCTGACTCTGTGGACTATACAGAAATAGCTTCAAATAGCTAAAAAAAAAAAGGAATCTGATTTCAAAATAGTTTCAAGAATGTGATTAAGTAACTTCAACCCTAACTTCTGTATGAGAATATAATTGAATTTAGTTAGTTGACATTTCTGTACAAATTTCATTGCATGTATGAGTAGGGGTGGTCTTTTCATAATATAATTTCAGAAATGAAAAAAATATAGTTTAGTTATTTAAATACATGTGATTTGCTTTTATTAACAGACTTCAGAGCAATGACAACTGTACATAAAGATTACATAGTTATGAATCTGTTATTTTGCCTATAAATTGTGCTATCAGATGACTGCTCCTTAAAACATTCATGCTGTGGGATGAAGAGTATTGAGTATTTTTTCCCACTCTTGGTATTGGTGGAATTGCCCATAATTTTTCATCTTCTCCAAGCAGAAATAACATCCAGGCCTTCATTTTTGGGCCAGCACAATGTGTCTTTGAGCAAAGTCAACTGAAACCTTTATATGTAAATTATGGAACAGAAGCATTCACTTATTAATTGAATATCAATGAACAGAGACTTCTTTGTTAGAAAAGATAAGGGATTTTATGTCTATGGGAAAAAAAGGTTATGTTTCAATATCTTTGCAATCATTAGTCCTATGCTTAGTTAATATGGGCACTGTTATATTAACTACATTGATCAGAACCAATAGTAAATTATCATAAATGGTAAGATGAGTAGTGAAAAATAAATAAAAATGAAGTGGGGAAAGTGAAAATTTTATTGATTTTTAAAAATTTGTCACTGGACCACTGTGGAAATCAGTATGGAGATACCTCAAAGAACTAGGACTAGAGGTCCCATTTGACCCAGCTATTCCCCTACTGGGTGTCTTCCTCAAAGAATTAAAAGAATCATACCACAGCTATATATGTGCACCTATGTTTATAGCGGCACAATTTGTAATAGCTAAAGCTTGGAAACAGCCCAAGTGCCCATCAACTGGAAACTGGATAAAGAAGATGTGGTTTTTTTAT
>NW_004624779.1:1714085-1746291 GCF_000247695.1 Heterocephalus glaber | reverse complement strand
TACTCCACTGCTGGTGGGAGTGTAGACTGGTGCAACCACTGTAGAAATCAGTATGGAGATACCTCAAAGAACTAGGATTGAAAGTCCCATTTGACCCAGCTATTCCCCTGCTGGGTATCTTCCCCAAAGAATTAAAAGAATCATACCACAATGATGTATGTGCACTCATGTTCATAGTAGCACAATTCGTGATAGCTAAAACTTGGAAACAACCCAATTCCCCATCAACTGGAGACTGGATAAAGAAAATGTGGGGTTTTTTTTTTAATAAAATGGAGTATTACTCAGGCATAAAGAATGAGAATCTACAGACATTTATACCCAAATGGATGCACAATGAGCCCATATTCTTAAGTGAAATAAATATGACACACATGTAAATACTGAATAGTTTCTCTAGTGTGAGAAACTAAAAGTGTAAATAAGGACTAAAAGGTATAATAGATAATGTGAAATAGAAAGAAAAGGGGCAAAGGGGAAGGGGGAGGGGGAGGGGAAAGGAAAGAAGAGAATGGGGGCCAAGGATTTAGCTCAGTGGTTCCACCACGTGTCTTGCAAGTGCAAGGTCCTGAGTCTGATCCCCGGTACCAAAAAAAAAAAGAAAGAAAGAAAGGAGGGAATGGAATTAATATGAGAAAAAGAACCAAAATGGAAATGAAGTCCTTATAGATAGGGAGGGGTGGCAGGCTTGAAGGGAGGGCATGAAAATGGGGAAAAAATAACAACCAAGATGGATTATGTAAAGCTGCAAATTTCCAATGATGAATGTCATTATATTGCATACCTTAAATGTACCAATATAATTAATAAAAATAAACAAACAAAAAAGAAACTATTATATTATCTATCCATGTTCTGTTACTTCAAATTTATTATTATCAGCCTCAAGCAAAAGTGTCTTACAAGTAAAGAATAAATTAAGGAAGAATAAATTAAGATTGAAGATATTACTATGCCAAATTTATAGGATTTTTCATGTTATTATTGAAATTGTAGAATAATTCTCCCTTTAATCAAATCCTAAGAGTTTAGACATTTGCAATGTATTTTAATTATTTGTACACTATACTATTCATGTTTCTGTGTTCATCAAATAATAATGAAAACATTTCACAATTCTTGATACTGAAAAAATGAGAGAAATGTTTCCTATGGATACCTGTATAAGAGGATATAATAATATTAAAACTATGCCCTTACAATCCTTATAATAAATATAGCTATTTATTATCTCTCAATGTAAGCCAATAGTTATTCAATAAAAACATAAAAGAGATTTGCTGCAGGGATTAATGGATTTAGAAAACAATATAGGTCACACACATATTTTTTAGTCTTGTTTATCCCTGTATGCAAACCAGAGAAGTTTTACATTTTGTATAGATACTGATGAGAAATTAGTGGTGGGTTCCAGCTAAAACATTTCCAAAGAGAAAGCTCATAAGCACAGTATTTTCCATACCATTCCAGTATTTCCATAAGTTCCATCATGTACAACCATGGACTGTGTAGACTGGTAGCAGTGAACCTATGGTCCATGTGCTGTAGTGGGCACGCAGAGCCCTCTCTGTCGGCATGCAGGGCAAGTCACCCCAGCACCCAAGCATCAGGTAACAGGTTTTTTTTTTCCTATACTAAGACCTCAGTATTCTGGTTTAATTGCAGTGTTGGCACTTTGTGATAAGTAAGTGGGTTTTAGGTTGCAGTTTGGGCACTTGGTCTCTAAAAGGTTTGCCATCACTGGTGTAGACTACTTTTCAAAGTCCAGATCAAATGTATAAAAATTCATGAAATTATTTTAATGGGATGAAATGGACAGTTTCAAAAAAAAAAAGATTCTAATAAATATCCGGTAGTAGTGATATAGTATTGAATCTTCCTTAATTCATTGTAAAAACAGCCACACAAGAATAGCAACACCAAAAAGCTCTGATAACATCTACAACAAAGCTTCACAAACCCATAACATGAATACATAGGGACTCACCGTAAGGAGCACTGAGACCTAGAAGGAATTAGCATCTAATGGCAGGAAGTGGAAGGAAGGCAATCACTTTGATAGCCTTAAGAAAAATAAACATGGAAGTTTCCACAGAATACTCACTGGAAATTGAGGTAGACCAACCAGGTCCATCTAAAAACAGAAGCTGAAACCATGCAGGGTTTCTGTAGGACCCTATTTATAAGCAGTGTTGAAACATGATGTGCCCAAGCAGTTTGAACCCTATAGACCATTAATTAAACAGTCTGACTAAGCTACCATAACAGACAACCCCCAAACACTGAGGAAAAGGTGCTGAGAGTAGAATCCCTGGTAGAATCCATGGTAGTAGAATTCAAATTAAGCAAGAAGAGAAACAAGAATGAAAGGTGAAAGAGAAAGTTCAGATTACAGTTGGGGCAAGTAAAGGAAGCATATCTCAAAAATGTGTGCGGTGTGATCTAAGCTAACTAGGGAACTCTACAGCTAAGAAATAAGGCCTATCTTGACACATTCTCCCTCTTGAAAGTACCAAAAAATTTTTATAAATACACAACAGAAAAACATTGTATTTAAATCCAATCCAAATTTATTATAAAAAAAAAAGAGAATAAGGAACAAAATTGCATCCTTACAGTTTAGGAAAGCCTACCTGAAAAATATGCTCCCAAAAGAGATTTTATTTAAAAATATTTAATATTTTCATACAAGACAAAAGAATAAAGACAATGCAAACTTTTTATAAAACATAAGTAATATTTACAAAAACAAATAGAATTATTGGGAGGAAATTACTTAAGAAAACAGGATAATTTGAAAGAGAACTCAGAAAATTAAAATACTTTGATAAACAGATTAAATTAGATAGAATACAAAGCACAACAAACAATACAATAGATAATTCCACAAGAAAATAGAATATAGGAAGGAGAACGTTTCCAAAAGATAAAAAGAGATAAATGGACAAATTTGAAAAAAGTAATGGAATAGAAGACAAATAATGAAGATCTAAAATATATACAATGATACATTAATTGAATGGAACAAATAAAAACTATAATGTAAGAAAGCTATTCTGAACAATTTAACAAAATTATTATTTTGTTAATATAGTAAAACCTTCCTAAAATAAAAGATACTTTAAGATTAATAACAAAACTTACATGACACTTCCTAGGAAAATTGGCCCAGAATGGACTGCCCTTGATATCCAAGTGAAAGTGCTTAAAAAGAATAAAAAGAGAAAGATTTTCTGCCTTTCAGTCAAAAGGGAAAAAGGGAATCTAGCAGTTTATAAGAGAAAAAATATCAGATTGTTGTTGGTCTTCACACAGCAAGAAATTATGCCAAAAACAATAGAGTAATATATTATTATTATGGAGTGTGACATTAGTTTTGGAACTTTTTCTTTCTCCATAAATTAAATAATTCAACTACGTTTCTTACAATTATAATGTTTTAGATAGACATGTACTATTTTCCTGTTATCTGCACTTTGGTCCATCATATGTTTTCCATTTTGGTCAAAGAAGTTTGTTCTGTACAATAAACTTCAAAGCTACCTTCACCCAAAGGCAATAAAATTGTTAATAATTATTACGTGGAATATAGAAGATAACTTTTCTAGTTTCATAACACTATATGGGAAAATATTTTAGCATTTAAATTTTATATTTTAAATCTTTTTCCCAGCTAAGGAGCTGTGATAATAACATTTGTAATTATGATTTGCTGATTGTTTTTATAAATGTTGGTCTTAAATCAGGTCACAAGCCAAATAGAATTTTTTAAAAATTGAAACAAAGTCCACATTGCTATCATTTATATCATTTTTGCCCACTGACATTATATAATTTATTTCTCTGATAGTAAACACAAAGAAACATGATGACTTATTTTCAGTCAGCGAATATGTTAAAAATAGTACAAGAATTATAACTCAAGGTACTGTTGTAATTATCAAGATTCATTTTTATGAGGTAATGTACGCCCAATGTATAAGTCTAGGTACAATCAGGAGACAAAGCTCACAAGGTAATTTAAGCAGCAGATATTTAAAATAAAGAATTATTAAGTTATGACAGGAAAGTAGCTATAACAATGTAAAGAGGATGCTAAAAGTTACCCTAAGTTTGAGGTGGTAACCTAAAATGGATGAACTTGGAATGAGGGGCCCTTCTCAAGGCTAACTGAAGAAAATACTAGCCCACTAGATGGTAGAGAAATTTGCTGCATTGCTAGGCCAAAGGTGATCCACAGGTCCACTCAAGAGAAGCACTTGAGTGTGTAAGAAGCTATAGCTAGCAGGAGGGGCTCAAAGTAAGTTAGCTGCTACTGGGGAGACCAACATACTGAGAAGACCATGGGAAGATAGTCCCTTGGCCTGGCAAGGGATTCCAGATATCTTGGAGCTACACACTCTGCATGGTTGGGTGTAGCTGCACTGCCTATCTTCAAACACACACACTCAAGCTGACAAGGAGCAGCTACAAACAAAGGGACCCAGAAAAGTCACACAGTTTCTCCTACAATGTCCTACCCAATCCTTTCAATGGTTAAATTTACACCATGCTCCTAAAAAGAAAAAGATACCTAAAGCATTCAGCCTGGGCTCTCAGAACAGGTACAGGAGAGGCAATTTGAAGCTGAGAGGCAATAAGTTGGTAACTTGTACAGCAAACAATCAAAAATATCTTTGAAGTGTCTGTTTTAAGGAAGGCATCATAAGCCCTGAGTTAGATACTAGACAAAACACTATTATTGGGAAGTTGGATGATGTAGCAACAGGAGGGGCATTAAAAGGAGGCAGATAGATCTTTTGGTCTAGATCTAAGATGTCTCCCCAAAATTCTCATATTAGAAGGTGGCGCCTGGCCAAAGGGAGTGATCACTGGGATCATGACACGGAACAGTGTGGTCTTCTCCTGGACTTTCTCTTCCTCTCTCTCCCTCTCTCTCTCTCTCTCTCTCTCTCTCCATTTCATGGCACAAGCAGCTGTCTTCCCCCAGGTCTTTCTGCCTTGAAGCCAGTCAAATTTGGACTGACTGACCCCACTGAAAACTGTGAGCCAAATAAACCTCTCCTCTTTTAAGTTGCAGGTGTTAGGTATTTTGTCCTAGAAATGGCTAGTTAACTGACACAAGGTGGAAGGTGAAAAATAGAGGGAGGGGGAAGAATACATTCATAGAGCATATATTTAGGAACATGGGGTCCAGGTTGCTGGTATAAAATATCTTTGATTTGCTGAGCATTTAGGAACTTTATAAAATGGCATCACATTTTGATCCTAATACAACCCTTCTGTAAGTTAGGACACTAACATTACATTAACTTAATTTCATCACTAATATTATTACCAGTTTTTACATAGGGAGAACTATGGCCAAGCAACATTAATGGACTTATCCAGATGTATTCATACCTGGCAAATATTATAGGATTCAACTTTAAATTCTTAGAAATGCATCAAGATCATTATGGTACTTAACCTGGCATTGGTCATGAAATTAAAGACTAGAGCTGTCCTAAGGCCTCATTACCTGGAAACACGTGGAAAGTTGCACAGGAGTCTGTCAGAAAATAATTAAGAGTGTACAATAAACCAGGCACATGTCTGTAATCCCAGCATTCTGGAAGGCTGAGGCAGGAGGATTGCAAGTTCAAATCCAGTCTGGGCAATCTAGCAAGACTCTCTCTGAAAATAAAAATGAAAAAGGACTGGAAATGTACTCAGTGTGAAGGCCCTGGGTTCAACCCCCGGTACAATGGCAACAAAGGCACAAGAAAGGTCTACCTATCTTTGTAATCCACTGAGACAGTGAGGCAGTAGGTACTTCTTTCCTATGGCAACTGAGAGAATCTCCACCTTCTTCCAACACTCCCCATACACATGTGCGTGTGCACACACACACAACACCCCAAATTGGCAGGGCACAAAGATAGCTGCTGTCTTAGTTATTTTCTTCACTGCTGAGACACAATACGTGACGCTCACAATGTAAAGGAGGAGAGGTTTATTTTGGCTAATAGTTTCCGTCCATGTCTGCCAGGTTTAAACACAGTAATGGGCTGGTGGAAGGGCCTTGTGAAGGAAAGCTGTTCCTGTTATGGCGGCCAGGAACCAGAAAGGGAGAAGAGAGGAGCAGGGGAAGGGGATACCCTTCCAGGTCATAATCCCAATGACCTACCTCTAACCAGGCCCCGCCTCCTAACAGGAAGTCAGCTGTCCAGCCCTAGGATCCAGTCACCTTCCACACCCCCTGCAGCTCTTGAGGCTTTAGGGACATTTGAAATCCAAACCGCAATAGCAGCGACTATAGAAACTTTCTAGGTCAACTTGTGAACATTTGAAAATCTTATAAAATTAACCCCTGACTAAATTTCTTAGAATTAAGAAACTTTTTTAAGTTTCAAATTTTTTAATGCAAATTTTTTACGTTGAATAACAAATTTTAACATGCATCAGTCCTAGGAAGAATTATTAGAGCATACAAAGATAAAATTTGTCAACTCACAAATGATAATTAGATTTGGTATGTATTAATATGTCTGATATTTCCCCTGATTCAGTGAGTTCTTCCCTTGTTTAAATAATTCTTAATGCCATGTAATTAATCTCAGGCTCAATCCATATAGCTTTTCAAACTTAAATCTAGCTGACAACACACTTCTCTAAGTATTTAAATTATGCCTAAGGCTAAACATAAGAGAAGTAAAGCCAAAATAAAAACTCAAAATATGATTCTGTCTAAACTTTCCAGATAATAAAAATGCTCTATTTGGTTTGAATAACACAGATTTCTTCCTCTGTTTTCTAAATCATTTTAGATCTTTTCAAAACAAACTAGCACCAATCACTGTGGGGAGGCTGAATTTTTTAAATCTTTCTCTGCTAATTATTGTACAGTTCAACTTTAATTGCCAAGGCGCTCATTTCCTGCCCTGTGTGCTTTGCTTTCCATCCCCTGCCTCTCTGTGCCTCCTTTCCATTATTACTAAGTGCCACCACCAGAGGGTAGGCAGGATAAGGGCAAATCAGTGCAACTAAAAATTGCTACTTGAAAGCGCATATGTCAAAATTTTTAGAAAGAAGCTGAGCCCAGTTACAATAATTAATCTCTGATTATTCAATAGCCAACAGCAGAAATAGTTCAGAAATGTTTAATCTTTAGAGTGTTCCTTTATATTAATGATCATGATTATAATGAAGAGAAATGAATAAAGACTATATTTTTCAGCTACTCCCCTTTCTTTCAGTCTAATGATTTTTCTTTCAAATCTGCATGAAACACAAAGCTCATACCAGAAGCAAGTAATAGTAGCAACATTTAGTACAACCAGACTTAAGTTTCCTAAATTATTTGAAAAAATAACTTTAAAATTATCTAGGAATTTAAATAAGGGAAGTAACAATATGGGATTTTCTTGAAAGAACTTTCAAAAATATGCAGCTTTCAAAAAATCATGTTTAACCCTCGGAGGACATTTTCTTGGATTTCTCTGTAAAGCTGCAAATGTGATGTTAGATATAGGAGAGGGAGTCAGGCCATAACAGGGACTTCGTGGTTCTGGTAATAAGTGATGGCACAAGTGACTCTGTCAGAGAATCTTAAATAAATTCTTAAAATACACTTAACAGAGCAAAGGTAAATGCCACTAAGAAGAAGGAGAAAATACACCTGTGCACTCTGAAAACAAAAGAGATTTGAAAATAAAACGTCAGCTGAAGTAGTTCGAGGACACAAGTAGGTCTTGTAAAAGTGAGCTGTGTACTCATCCTCTACTTTGACTTCTGCAGATTTCTCAGCTCATCCTGACATGCAGGGGTTCTGCTTCACTCCAACCTGCAGATCAACACAGATTTACAGTTAAAATAAAATGCTGATGTAGTCATTACTGTTAGATGACATCTTTTTAACCAATTTTTTAAAAATTTTGTAGATTTTTTTTTTTTTTTTTGCAGTACCGGGGATCTAACACAGGACCTTCCTTGTACTTGTGAGGCAGACACAGTACCACTGAGCTAGATCCCCAGCCCAAATTTTGTAGTTTTTTTACCACTGAAAATTTAGTTTGTTGGAATAAAGAATAAAATATTTTTTATAATAAATAGCTAAATATTTAAAGCTTAAAATGAGGTGGATATTTTTCCTGTGTTTAGATAAAATATTTGCAGTTGATTCCAAATGGCAACAAATATTCAATACAACCCCTCAACTATTTGTATTGTATACAATTTTTTCTAAGGCAACTAAACTTTTAAAGTTGGTGTATTTAGTACCATATCCTATTTCTAATGTGAACCACATTTCGGAACTAAAACTTTTTGGAATCATTTGCATTCTCTGGATTTCATAATTGTCAATTCTGAATAGATTAGTTCTGATTAGCCTGAGCAAACAAATTTTTCAAGTATTGTTTTCATAAATATTCCTTGGGAAATTTATTTATTATTTTTAATATGAAAAAACTGTTAGGTTTATAGTTCTCATACATATAGATGTAGTGATTTTTAAGGTAAATTAGACATGTTTTGGTGGTAGCAAATCTGGTTCTCACATATGTGCCTACTACTAATTATTTTAAAATCTGTATGTTTAAAATAATTAAAGTCTGCGTATTTTGTGGGTAATTAGTGAGAGACTCGGATAAAGAAGCACATGAAGATTCAGGTATGAATAGTAGTATTACTTTGGATCATGAAAAAATTGCAAATTTTACAGGCTCTTCCTTGTACATCCCCATCCAAGGGAAAACATTTAAATTGAGTTTATGTGCACAACATGCTCAATCTTTTCTTGACTATTAAAACCAGTAATTAGCACCTGTTCAGTTACTTAAAACACTCAAGCTGTGCATACCGTAGCTAAGGACAGAATGTACAAGGAAAAGAAAGTGGAGTAAACCCATTGTTTTCTTTTAAAGGACAATTGTTAAATAGAATCATATGTCTTGATTTATTGTCATAATGTAAGCTAAGTCCTACTAAGAAACAGTAAATACACAAAGACTTGTCAAACATAATCATATTTTTGAACCACTAAAATATTTCAAAAGACTAAAACTAAATAACTTAACATTTGTTTGCTGATTTTTGTATAAACATTAAATTTTCATTGATAATTAGCATTATTTTATACAAAATTCTACTGCAAAATAACAAAGTTATCTTGAATTTCAGATTTATATGAAACATTTTGGAGGAATAATTGAATTGATTAAATAATTTTTTCATAGCTAAAATAAATGTTTTCAAATTAGTTTTTTGCTAAATAATTTTAAAGGGCTATTGTAAAAATAGTGTCATTTAAATGTGCATGATATATAAACAAGTTAGATGTTAATAACAGGATATATCTTCTTGATTTCAACTTGGTCATATAAAATATTTTCATTTTCATTTTCTCACAAGTTCTACATTTTGTAGAATCACCCTGTTTTGTTAGTTTAAAATTAGAATCCAAATGTTATATTACCTAAAATAAGTTGGAAATTTGAAATTTAAAACATTTGATGGCCATTAAATCCAGACTCAATCTTGCATGTGGCAAATAAGCCACTGTTTTAAACACTTAAAAGTATTTCATTAACTTTAAAAATATTTCATTAACATAATTTGGAATAATAAGGAAATAAAAGTTGTTATTGTTTAAAATATAAAACTCATGTTCATTTCTTAAAGCACAGAATATCAAAGCAATTCACAGAAAATATAAAATCTTAAATAAAAGTTGTTAATTGCTTAAAATGTAAGACTCTAATATTTTTATTTCTTAAAGCACAAAACTTCAAAAGCAATACAATAGAGAAAATTTTATTTCAGGTAACTTTTAAATTAAAAAAATGTTTATTAAGATCAAACATTTATGCCTTATAACAGTAAAGAAAATAATAGATTAAAAATAATTTTAAAAATCTATAATCAACTCTCAACTTTGTTCTGTTATAGTTCTAAAAAATAAGGATAAAATGTTTTTAGTATGTGTTATCATGTATACAGTATTCTAGGAATATATTCACACCAAGCAATTAAGTTCAAAGTCTTCATTAAGAAAAAGAAAATGTTCTCCTTTCTTTTTCAGGTCTAGAGCTTAATTTTTCCTCCTTGACCAACATTTTTGATTGGCATAAACATAATCATGTGTATTCTCTGGTTCTCCTTTTCCCATTGGGAATGAAAGATTTAATGGAAATGAACACCAAGATTCTTCTTTCATCCAGACGCATCTATTCAGCAGCAATTCAGGATACAGATAAATCTACACATCTGTGATG
This sequence comes from Heterocephalus glaber, assembly GCF_000247695.1. The sequence continues at coordinate 1,736,035 of NW_004624779.1, read as the reverse complement.
TTTTGAAAAGTTGAATTTAAACACCCACACACAGCTGGTACAAGTACAAACTGCTAAAACAAATGTGGGAAAATAATTTGATTTTGGTAAAGTTTAGTATGTGCATACCATCCATGTGTACAATGCTCCTGCAGAAATTGCTCCACCTGTCCACTGGGCAGCACGTCTATCCAAGTCGTGTACGGCAAAACTGTTCACAGTGTTCACAGTAGCAAAAAAAAAAAGTGTATAATTCAGAAGTCCGATGTCAGTGGATAAGACAAGTAAATTGTGGCATGTTTATACAATGGAAAGTGTTAAGGTGTGGAAAGTCAGTGAAACAGATTTATGGGCATTAACAAGGAAGAATCTAAAAAAACACTAAACATTACATTAAAAATTAGGTAACGGAAAAGCACATGATTGCATTGATTTTGATTTTCAAAGCAGGCGAACTAAACAATACATGCTTAGGAACACATCCAAATGTAGCAGAATTATAAAGAAAAGCAAGGCAATAATTAGCACCAAATTCAAGCTACTTCTAGGAATGAAGGAAAAGGATGTTAACGTGAGGAGGTGTGCACTTAGGTGGCTGCAGGTTGTCTGGGATGCTTTGTTTCTCCAGCTGGTTGGTAGGTACACAGAGTTCAGTTTTTTCTTTTTCTTTTTGTATTGACAATTCTAAAAAATTTCATATGTACCATGTATCATAATATTAAAAAGAAAATTTAAAAATGAATAAATTAAATTTGGTCCTATAACATTAGTAAATTGATAGTAATTTTCTGATGGGTCTTAAAACAGCCTATTGACTAATTTTTTGTCTTCTCCCAACCAACAAACTTACAAAACAGGGTATGCTAAAGTCCTGAGCCAGACAAGAATGATATTAATCCTAACATCCAAGAAAGTAAATCTAAACTTACTAGAGGTGAATTACAGTACAGACTACAGATTTGGAGAATAGTTTTCAACAAAACTGAAGATGAGCTCAGCCAAAAACAACAGGAAGAAGTTGAGAGCTGAAACATACACTAAAGATCTCAGAAAGCCAACTTCCCCAGTTGTATTTTGCATTTTACATAAGCATAATTTTCTTTCTCTCTTCTCTTGTCACATGCACCAACAGCAATTTCTCCTGCCTGAAACTAGCCTAAAGGAAAACCATAATTATGAAGATATTTACATCTTTTTCTCTCAGATTGAAGAACTGGGTTATCACATTCATTAACACATCTTCAACAAGTATTTCTTGAGCACCTCCTGTGTGTCAGGGACCTTTTCATTAAAGCAGTGGACAAAACAAACAAAAGCCTAAAATTTGAAGAAATTTTAAAATATCTAAATGAAGTAGAAGTTACTTCTCCACTGGGACTAGCACTATTGTTTAGTCTCTTAATGGAAAACCACATTCATGTATTTTAAGTTAAAATACTTAATAGTATCTATGTTTAGACATCTGCAATTTATTCACCAGTCTTTTGACATCGTTACTGTATAGTCAAGACCCTTTCTTTACCTGTGAGCCCACTGATGAGAAGCCATTCACATAATGCTCTGTGTACAGTCTCCAAGTTCAATTTCTTTCAAGTGGGACAAGAATTTGAGAGAGGCTAAAAGTAGCTTTAGCTGATTGTCTTAAATGACACTTCAGCAGGTAGCAGGGTTTTTTTTGGGGGGGGGTATTTGTGATCTGTTTCCTCCTAGCTTCAACTCCCACAACTAACTTAACGGTGGTTTTATAACTTCCCTTTCGTAGAACTTTCTAAAACATTCTATTTTGATTCTCTGTTTTCTTTTCAAGCTTATCTCATATCTATATAATTTTTACTGAAATTATGTCATTAAAATGACAACCGCCGAGTCCAGGCAAAGTGGCACATGTCTGTAATCCCAGCTACTTGCAAGGCTGAGGCAGGAGGATCCCAAGTTTAAAGCCAGCCTAGGCAGCTTAGTGAGACTCTGTCTCAAAATATTTTTTAAAGGGGCTGAGGGGTGGGGGGTGCAGCTCAGTGGCACTTAGTGTTCTTGCCTTGCATGTGTGAGGCCTTGGATTTAATCTCCAGCACTGGAAAAACCAACCAACAAAGCAAAAGAAAAAAAATGCAAGTGACATAAACAGGTTTGGGAACTGACACAGTTTTCAATTTGGGGAACTAACCAGAAGACTGTTGATAAGCACATAACTCAACTGTTGGCATCAAAGATGAGCAAACTTACCTATGCGGGAGGAAACCACTAACCTTAAGCATTCAGCCATCTTTGGCATCAGTCTGCCTATTTTAGGAAACAAATGGAGAACTTCTGTTAATCCAGTGTCAGTTAAGAGGAGGCAGTTCTGAGAACCAGTTCTACAAAAACAGCAGCATGGATAAGAAGAAAGGGTTGTGAGCAAGGGAGCATGAATTCTGGGGAATACTGGGAAAATCCCTACTTGGAAGACTCTACCCCCTAAGATGAAATGTGTTTTCCAGTCTGTGAACCATTTTAATGGGTGCAGTGTCACCACCACATTCTGATTCTACAGCCATCACCTTCAGTGGAAAGAAAAGAATGATGTAAAAAACCTCTCTGCCTCTCAGGGGCCTCCCCTGCAAGAGAGTTAGTTCAACCTTGGCCTGGGAGTTCCCCACCCAGTGCCACAAGTCCTGGGACAGAAGTGAAGGCGGCTGCACTACACACCCTGGACTCTCCTACTGTCCTATCAACATTGGTGAGAAAAGTGACACCATTTCTGGGGAGTCCTCCAAGGAAGAATTAATAACTTACTTAGCTACTGAAAGAAAATTTGCACACAGCCTATTGGCATCACACCCTTAAAAACTGCACACTGAAAAATGAAAGCCCACATCATTTTCTTACCACATTCGGAAAGCCAAAACAACAGTCAAAAGCTCAGTTTTGGGTTTCGCAAGACTCCTGCAGAGCCTGAGTGCCTCTGTTCTTTATGCAGGTGGATGGACTCCAAAATACAGACTTGACCAGAGAGGTTGCTCTGGAGCTGCCAACTAGGGAAGAAAGAGTAAAAAGGGGTCTGAGTGGGCTCAAAGGAAGCGGGAGGGAAAGGTCTGGCTCCTCAGTCTTTGGACACTGCCTCCCAGTAATAGGAGGGAGGAGAGCAGGCTCCTTTCAGGCCAAACTGTAAGCCTGGACTATGGGTGGGTGATGAGGCCACACCCACTACTCCTGTGATTTCTCTAAAAGTCTCTGGACTGGTTAAATAATAAAAGCATAAAACTCAAAATTAAAAGAACAAAAATGAATATGTTATGATAAATCACAAGCAGAACCATTTAAACCACAAGTAGCAGGCAGAGAATGAGACACCCTTTTGAGATGGAGATGGGGTACACTGGGGGTCCTCAAAGCCAGACTCCTCAACCCTCAGGGACTCAGCCACCAAGAACACAGTTGCAGCCCTGGCCCAGAAGGGCCCCACACAGTGATGAGCCACCACAGAGCAGAAGTGAGGGCTGCAGTCCACATCTGAGACCTCAGATTCTTCCATCGGTCCAGGCCTCCAAGCCTAGCTTCTCAGAATCTGCAACTCCAGTGTCTTAAGACCACTGGTCCCCAAGGCTAAGGTCTAGAAGACCTTGGATGTTTCTGGACACCTTGCTGGGTCCTGGCACCATATGCAGGTCCTCCAAGAGTTTCACCTCACTATGTAGACCATGCCTCAGTTCAGACACTGTCACTCCTTCTATTCCCGTGACCTTTGCTTATTAACAAGCTGTTCAAAGTAGGTGTTATGGCTTGAATCTAGATGTCCCCTAAAGCCTCATGTGCTGGCTCATAGGTGGGCTTTTCAGGGCTGGCTGGTTCTAGGGTGTGTGATGCTAGGATTAAATTTTGTGATGCTGGGATTAAGAGTGCGTAATTACTAAATTAGTCAACTGATTGGTTAAACTTAGTTCTGGGTGTGGATAAGGGGAAGGCCCACCCTAGGCGTCGGTGATGCCACCCAAAAGGCAGGTAGCCTGGAAGGGATACAATGGAGAGGCTTCTGCCTCACTGCATGCTGCTACTTCTGCTGCTGCTTCACTACTTTGCTGCCTTCTTTCTTCCATGAACTGTTTCTCCTCTGTGATGCCCTTCTCCATGCCACCCTGCCTTGGAGCCAGCTGACTATGGACTGAAACCTCTACAAACTGTGAGCCATATAAAGTTTTCTTCCTTTAACTTTGAGTTTTGTATTTTGTTGTTTTGTCTCAGCAAAGAGAAAGGTAACTTGATAGTAGGTATCTTTAAAAAAAAGTTTTGTAGCTGCCTTTCACTATTCTTCCCAGCATTAGTCACTTTCCCATTGTTGGTATAAGAGCTGCTCACTTCATGTTGGTTGGGAAGCGGAGCACAGGAGAAGAGCACCAGAGAGGAAGATGTCAGGGGTCAGGCGTAGCACCCAAGGTCATGCCTCCATGACCACACAGACACATCCAGAACTGCTCCTTACAAATCCCCTAGGCTTCTCTCAAGCCAGTCACATTGACAATCCAGAATAACTGTCCCAGTCCTCGCCAGGTCTTCTCCAACCCACCTGGTGTAAGTGCCTGAATCATGCACTTCTCCTTTGCAGCCTGTTTCTCTGAGGGTCCACACATAACTATTTCTAGTGCTCACCTTAATTCTGCCCCCTCCCCCTGGGAGGTTCCAAAGCTCTGATGTTCATCATAGATAAAGGGAGAAGGATGATACTTAGGGACCGTATGATTCTGCACCTACAGCCAGTACACTGGGTTCCAGAGTGTCTATTGCCTTCCCCAGCAGGCTGCAACCTGCCAGCTAACTCTAGTTAACCATGAAGACTTCAGGATGCATCTGTTCTCAGATGTAAGCAACAGATTACTTGGGCTTGACTGACCTGTGATTTCCTCCTCTGAACTTTTAAGAGGTCTTGAAAGGCAAAGATTTAAATAAATTTTTAAATAACTGAAGTTTTAGGAATTTCACAACATTCAGCGACATCACTGTAGTCCTACTTGTTTTGTACAATGAAGTTTTAAAGTGGAGAAATTCAAGGTTTGAAATCACTAGTATGCACTAGTATGCACAATGTTAGGCTCTTGGATTTCACAGCCCAGTCTTTTATTTATGTTTAAAATTCTCGATTTTATTCATTTAATTAAAACTCTTTAATTATCATGATTGTCCTTTCAAAATTGACATTTTAATCTCACAGAAATAACTATAATCTCATGATAAAAGGCTATAATCTCGCAATAAAACTTAAAATACTAAATTTAAACTTTACCCCAAAATTGCTGCTTATGTTCACTTTTTTTATTTTTGCCCTAACCAGTGCAAACACTGGCATGGAATGGCATCAGTATGAGGGCAAGTATGTGTAAGTCATATTTACCTAAGTCATTGTGATAGCTAAATATGTATAAGCCAAAACTAGTCTGGGAGGTATACTCATGTCATTGCTCTAGTCTACCAGCCAAACTCACTGAGGAAAATCTGTTTTCTATTGCTATAACAAAATACCCGAGGCTGGATAACATGTAAAGAAAAGAGGTTTACTTAGTTTACAGTTTTAGAAGGCTGAAATTCTAAGATCTTTCCCAGTTGCTTGGGACCCAGGAGAAGGGTCTCTTAAAGGATGGCATTATGGAAGGAAGGTCAGTAAGAGTAGTGACATGGTGAGACAGGAAGCCAGAAAGCAGTCCTGGCCAGTCCCGTTCTTCTACAACGACATCCCCTTGGATAAGTAAGTGGGGTCGCAGAATAAATCTGAACTACGTTCATCTTTTCTGAAGGCAATGACTCCGGTGACCTACTTGCTTTGCACTAAGCCCCATCTCTGTAGCACTCCCCTTCCCACCCTCCTAGGTATAGATATATATGCTAGCCATGAAGAGAAAAAGGCTGGCAATTAGGCTACTTTAGAAGTCTTTTCTTCAGGCTACGTTACAGAGGATGTATGGTTGAGAAGAACAGTGTATTTATGGGAAATGGCTGATAAATAGCAGTTGTTGTAGTACTCTCCATCAGGGCAATTTCTAATTTGGGTTACAGAATAGTATTCAGCAGGGCAGCATGTACAAGTGGAAATGAAAAGGATTTATCTCTGGGACATTTCAACAGCACAACATGTGTTCATTGGAGGAAGCCGACTAGAGATCTGTTACTATATATCTGGAGTCAGAATGTGTATAATATCCTTTTTAAGGTTCCTTTGTGATGTTGACTTCATAAGCTGATTTATTAACTTTCCTGTGGAGTCAGATGGACCTACACTTGATTCCTGGCTCAGCTGCTTGATTGTGCTGAGACTCAGAATAATTTCTCCCACTTCCCTTGCCTTGTTTTATCATTTTTAAAGCAATTATAGTAATCTTTACTAAGTCATCATGAGAATTAAAACCACTAAATGTTATATGAAGGATATTTTCTTAGCATGATTGTATGAGAGAGAATACCTATAAATATTTATACATGAATTAAACATGGAAATGAACTATAAGTTATAAACATTAGGAAGGATGAAGCAATATATTCATTACTGCACATTATATGTTTGTAGATCTGGGTTGAGAATATAGAAAAAGTCTTAGGAAACAAGCTCTGTTTTCCTTGCCAGAATGTCAGAATTGTGCTCTACATTCTTCTTTAGATGAGAATGTACAAGTTATAGGACAGAGGAGAAAATCCCAGATGTGCAGATCAATGTGTGCGTCCACAGACCTTAAAAGGGAACTGAGTTCCTGGCTTCCCTTTATGTTCTGGGAGAAAGAATACGGAAGGAAAACTGCTGATTACTCCTCTTATAGCAGAATGACTATTCCAGAAGTTGTGACTTTTCTCTAGCTTTTCTCTGGCTTCCCCTGGTCCATCTGCACTAAGGTGACCACCTAAGGGATGGAAAGAACCAGTCTTCATGCCTATCAGAGAAAACAGTGCTCACTGAGCACAATGAGGGCTTCCTGTAGTCCTGACGGCTAAAGATGGAGACCGAGCAAGAAGAGCACGTGGGTCTCAACAATTGCCAGTACGACTGGATCATTCACTAGCGTAGAAGGCAGGAACTTAGACTCTGCATGCAGACTGCCTGAGTGTGAATCCTGGTTCCACCATTGACCTGCTGTGGGGTGTTAGGGAAATGAGTCAACCCCTTCTTTCATGCCTCAGTTTCCTCATCTATAAAATGAGAACCATTATCACTACTTCAAATAGGGGTGCAGAAACCCAAATTACAAGTAAACAGCAAAATAAAAGATAGATCATAGAAGTAGCAAGCTAGACTGTTCTAATATGGGAAGGGGCTCAGCACATGGAGGGAGAGGGGAGAGTGAGGAGGGAAAGGGGACACGAAAGGAAATGTGTTATGTACATGTCCCCGCTCCACTCAATGAGGAACGTCAAGGGTATGTACTGCAAATAGAAAAATAGGGACCAGAGCATTCAAAATTTTATTCTAGGGCCAGGAATGTGGCTCAATGGCACCACACCTGCCTTGCAAGTGCAAGGTCATGGGTTCAATCCCTGGTACCACAAAAGAAATTATTTTCCCCATTACAGACATATTAAAATGTTTCTATATCTTAGTTTTTCAAATAGGTCATTTTAACACATAGCAACAAAAGGAGACATTTTACAGTAAAAGAAACTTCTTAATATGGAATACATTTAAGATTTTTAAATAGACTGTCCTTATTTTTCACTTTCATTGTGGGTTAGGGAACATTATCTGTTCTGAGACCAGAGTGGGAGACACCACTATCCACAATGCTACCCATAAAACACTTAAACTCATACAACATACAGCATCACATCTCCAGGACCCTGCCATTTTCATCCCTTCAATTTGAGATGCACCAAGTCTTACAAATGGACCTTGATTTTAGGAAATGGTATAAAAAAATCAGCTTACTGTTTTATAGACCCAGGCTATTTTAACTCCTTCACAGTCTCAGATTTTACCAAGAACTTTACTAAATGCTAAAGTAATCAAAGTTTTATATTGCATGCTTGGAATTAAGCATCACAAAGTTTGTGATATGTAAATTAACAAACCTGATGCAAATTGTTTGCACTAATATCAAAACAAATGCAAATGGCTACTCGAATTCTAATTAGGTTGACATCACATCTTTTATACACATTAACATAAAACACATATGTGTACCTTTTATTCTGCAGTATATTTGATAACAGATCAAGGCCTAATTTTCAAGTACGGTTTCACTGATCAAAGTTTGATTGATTAGATAGTGTCCTTGACATAGACATCATATTTTTAAAGCATCCTTTGAAAGTCCTGATATTGGCTTCTGTAAACAAGAAAAGAAAAATATTAGCAAAGTAATGTGAAAGTACTTGTAGGTTTTTGTTTTGTTTTCTTCATTTTTTGCAGTTTTTCACACATCTAATTTTGATGATATTGTTTGTAGGAGTCTTCCTAAAGTATTCAACTTAGTTTTCCTAGAAACAATAATGTTTTTCTTCCAGATCTTATTGCATCAGTTTCTGGACATTTAAGGCAAGTACATGATTACCATCACAACTGGCATGAACCAGTTTGGGAACAAGCACAATGGGTATTTGGCAAAAAAGGACCCTGGCTCTGTCCAGTGGGAAGAGAGAGGTAGAACATGCTGGAAGGAAGTCTACTAGTGCTAGTGAATTCCCTCTGGCCTTGGGTTAGTATGTTTTACAGAGGAAAGAAAGAGTTTTGATTAATCTAGTAAGTATAAGGAACACATATTTGAGCTATTTTCTCATTTAATTTTATTAGTTATTCAGAAAGCCAGTCATGAGTATAGCACTAATACTACAATACAAATTTGCAATAATGATATTTTTTACAAGCCATAATTTTTAAAAAGTTGTTTCTGAATATATTGGCTAAAAAATAAAAGACTATAGGTGTGAGATGACAATAGTAATTGTACTGTGCTCCTTACTCAAATTTTCAAGTAAACTGTAGACAAAGCATTACATAGACCAGCTTTGTTCCCTCCATCTTGCCCTTCATATGTCTATTTCAGAGGCATATTGGTTTTTGTAAAATCACCCTTTTCTCTTATCTCTTTTTAATCTCCTAATAAATATATTAAACTACTTCATCACTTGTTAAGTTCTCTTAATTCATAATCTCCAAAATTCTTTCCCCTCAAAGTTCTCCCATATTGAAAATTTCGCATTCCTTTTTTCAGTCCTTTACATTCCAGTTTTGATAAATTAAAGTAGTGATGATGGTAAACTAACACAAACATTTTAATGTAGTTATTAACGTGAGTGTATAACATACACATAGGTTATTGTGATACCCTATTAACATGAATTTTAACAAGAATCTTACAGAGATAATCCTTTGCCAAAAAAAGTTGTGATTAATGGCAGAATTTAAACAGATGTTATGAAAGACTTATGAGTTGGGAGAGAATTTTTAGTGATTACACTTTTTAACCCTTTTTAAAAATTAATACTATACTGTAATCCCAGCACTTGGGAGGCTGAGGCAGGAGGATCACTAAGAGTTCAAGGCCTGCCTGGGCTACATAGTGAGTTCAAGGCTAGTCTGAACTACATAACAAGATCTGGTCTCCAAAAAAAAATTAATATTATAGAAGCATCCTAATCACTCTAATTATTAAGGCTAACTCTGGATCAAAGACGTACATAAAACTATCTCTACCCAAAAAAACCAGGATAAATTCACAAGCTGCATCTAGAACTCAAAGGTATCTTTATTTTATTTTGTCCAGAAACTCAATATGTGTGTGTGTGTGTGTGTGTGTGTGTGTACATTTTTGCTATGTTTGTTAGAGTATACGTTTCCAATGGTAAAGGAGCATGCTATATATAATTTCTAGAGGAGTATTTATCCTGTTTTAGATCCTACCAGTTTATTCTTAATAGACTTGCTAGAACAACACATTTCTGAAGCTTTGTGTTCACTTTTTTGGTTTTCAATTTCTATGAGCTACACTTTTAATCTAAGAAAAGGATTTTACAAATTCTGACAGATGTTACTTTTTACATGTGTCATTATTACCTTTTTTAAGTATATTATTTTCAAAAGTTCTCTTCAGCTCTTCAGTTATTTTTAGAATCACCTTAAATAACTACTATCCAGGGCCGGGGATTTAGCTCAGTGGTTTCGCCGCCTGCTGCGCAAGCGCAAGGACCCGAGTTCGATCCCCGGCACCAAAAAAAACAAAACCAACCAAACAAAAAAAACTACTATCCAAATGATTTAAAAATATATCTTTTTTATCTATCAGAAACTTACAGTTTAATAAGTATGTGCAAAAATATGCACATGCTTGTATGTATACACAGTCTTTCTGGATCAAAGTAAAATAAAGCTTTCTTTTTTTTTTTTTTTTTGTTTTTTTGCTTTTGTTTAGTTTTAAATGTAACTCCAGAATTCACCCTGCTCCTTTAGTAGAGATAATTTTATGGTATGTCTTTCATGCAAAGAATTCAACCCAAATAATTAGGCACCTACCAAAGTATACCTCTGAACGGTCTTGATACCTTAGAGAGGGATTATATATTTCCTTCAACATAAACCAGTGAAGATAATTATAAAATTGACATTTTCTAAAGCCTCTTTCAAAGTGTATTGACACTGTGGCTTACTAATGGTCTGTAAACAGGGTTTACAAAGATAGCTGATTATATAAACAGTTCATTTCAGAAGACTATTAAAGGCTTTGGATGGTAAAAGTGCAATATTTCTAAAAAATACTAATGAGAGGTTATACTAATATAAAGGAGGCATAGTTAAAAAGCTCCATCGATCTACATTCCTGAATTCTATCACAGTGTCCTTGTCTTTGCTTGTTTCGTTGCATAAATAGACAACCCCTGGAAAATCAGAGAGTCTTGGCTAACAGGAACATCACAACATGCAATTATGACAATTAGCTAAGGTGTTTTCATTTTTTCTGTAGCTACTATGAGTAATAATAAATTAATATCTCTACAAATAATGTTAGATGCTTACAAATAGTCGAGTTTTTCCTTTCATGAATTTGCATTCACCACTCAGAATGAATTAACTTTACGAAGATTTAACCTAAATAACATTTAAAAATTTTGTTCTCTGTGGTTTTTCTCCCTGTGCCCTTACGTAGTCTCCATGTGGGAGAGGGAAAAGCTGCTGTGAAGGATCTTGGAGGGACTGGGTAGAAAGGACTTTGAGCAAAACAAAATTAGGATTAAGAAAATGATGACTCAAAAAACTTGAATCTTTAGGTTGTGATGGATGTAACAAAAGATGTCTACCCTTGTAAACCTTGATAAGTTTGAACAAAGAGGCAGAAAGTGAACAATAGACATAAACAAAAAGTAAGTTAAATTCAATATCTTAAAATAGAGGATAAACTTCAGTCATTTGTAAGAAAATGGATGCACCTTGAGACCATAATATTATGTTGAATAAGTCAGACACACAAGCTTCAGTATCGTATGGTTTCTCTTACATGAGAAACCGAAAATATAAATAAAGAGCAAAATAAAAGATAGATAATAGGAATTAGCAAGATAGATCTTTTGCAAAAGGGAAAGGAACCAAGAAATGAAGGGAGAGGAGAAAAGGGGTACGAGAATTAAGACGTATTATGTACATATATCACCTCCCTACAAGGAATGTAATCATTACGTACTGCAAACATGTACTAATAAGAGCATGTGCTAATTTAAAAATAAAATTTGAAAAAATAAAGGAAAGCAAGTTTCCTTGAAATAAAAAGCAGACAATAGATTATGGAAGATTTTTCAGTTTGAAATGTATTCTACAATGAACAAGGGAAAACATTTGGCTCTGATTTTGGGGGTGGGGTTAGTTAAAAGAGCAGTTAGTAAAGAGCCATAAGGTACATGTGACTGAGACAGGCTCTTAAATAAATGAGGAAAGAAATCAGCATTTCCTGTCCTTTCCTATTTCCCATCACCCATCCACAGACAAACCCTGGCAATTCTCCTACCTCAGTTCTCTGTAGGAACAACACTGGAGTGATACAGACAGATAAGTGAAGATCCATTTTCTGTATATTTATTTTAAAAATCTATAGACACATACAAAGAAGCCCTGTACCCAGCAACCTCTCACTGCAAGTATTGTGCCGGTTGTTTTCCCATACAATAGTAGCACACATGTCCATTCTGTGGTTATTTCTACTTGAAAACAAACTGTCTGTGTTATACATTTCTGTATCCACTCAAGGATTATTTGTTGAATGAATAAATGAATTCATTTATTTACTCATTCATTATTGAACTACAGGATTTGGTCAAAGGAAAAAACTAAGCAAACCAAAACTGGTTTTATTATGTTGCAAAAGAGAATAATGCCAAATTCAATTTAGAGTAAATGCACCAATTTGGAGGTGATTTAAAAGTTTAGTTGTCATCCTTATAAATCTTAAGCCAGGGAGCAAAGAATTTCTAAGAAAATAAACATTTTTCTCCTTTTTGTACTAACTGTACAACTGGGATCAAATGTATTGTTCATTTTATTTTACAAAACACACAAGCTGCTCCAATCTGTATTTGCTAAATGTATGCATGAGTATATATACACAAGTCTCTTTAGGGAGATATTTAAATATCTTGATAGTAAAATAAACACTTTCATGGTAAAAAAAAATACTATTCTTTCTACTATTATAATTTACTCATAAGATGACATATTTGAGACTGTGGCTTAGTCTACTAACTACATAATTCAGTATATTTTCAACAGTAAAAAGAACCTGAGTGGGGCTAGGGATTTAGCTCAGTGGTTCCGCTGCCTGCCTCGAAAGCACAAGGTCCCGAGTTCGATCCCCAGTACCCGCCCCCAAAAAGAACCTGAGTGTTTTCAAATAACCAGAATATTTTAACTTTATATTAATAATAAAGTCCTATATACCATTTATAACTCAACCTTTTTGTATATCTCTCTAGATTCTTAAAAACAACTTCATCAAATAGTATATTAATATTCTTATGTTGGTGATGAGGACCTTGGGAGGTAGAAGGTTGTACCGGACTACAGACTACTATATGAAAGAGCAGGGAGCCTCTTAAGTCTCTAAGGCCCTAAATCTCATTCTTTAAACACTTATACATGTGGTAGCTATAGATACACCAGATAGTTTATGGATTACTTGAAAGGATTTTGAGATACAGGGGACTTCAGGATAGGTTCTAAAGAATTATTTAATGCAGTTTATATTCTGAATTTTGTATTGTATAGAAATGGCAAATATGAGAATAATTCCTGTTTTTTCTTTTTTCTTCTGGCAAACAGAACAATGGCAACTTTAGTATTTATTGAATCTTTTTTGAATTGTATAAAGTGTGATTTTTTTTAAAAAAGAGTACATTTTTATTATGTCCTAAGACTTACTGAAAGAAGGTTTGGTGCCTTGGAAAGGTTAATATTTAAATTACTAATTTTTTCTTTAATATGTTCATGCTAACTTCTAATGACTAGTAATCCCATATAAAATTAGTAAGACTCTTTTTACCTTGCTTGGTAAAAGATTTTAGGTCAAAAAAACAAAGTATAGTCCTAACAAGTGAAAATGAACATGGAAGATTTAGGAAATGTTTTGAATCGCCAAATCTCTGAATCTAATTCAGCTGATGTCGTTTGGATGTACTCTAAAACATACCAAATGCGAGGATATACTTGTGAAGTACTCCTGAAATGTATTTACTCTTGTCTGAGAAGAGTGAAAGGATCTAGAGAGGATTCTGCCTCTAGGATCTGAGAAGGGGATTAACTCTAGAAGCAGTCCTCAGTGATTTATCTGAGAATCTGCACACACTTAGTTTCTTATCCCTCAGTCTCAGCTTATTTTACTTGTACTTCCTTACTGACTCAGCACTGCCATGGGTTGGTTTACTCCCTGTAAAGGAAATACCTAAAAAATTCCTCCCTGGAACAGAATTCTGCCTCCATGTCAGTTGCACCAGAGAGTGTGTTGATCGCTGGTGCTTTGCACTGGCTTGTTTCATGCTGTGGTTCTCACCTGCTTTGCAGTTCCTCAAGGGACAGCAAGTTTTTGGAGGATGGAGGGGACTCTTCTAATCCTGTTTGCATTCCTCAGAACCTCAATTGGATGAGCTAGATATTACATTCAAAGATAATATTCCATAATCATTTTACTGTTCTCATGCATGCAAATAATATAGGATTATCACTAGTGGTTGTATTGGCTTCCCAAATTATTGGATGCAATCACTTAGCTTCACAAACACAGGTACATGAATGAATGGTTATGTTAGTAGTTACTTCCTTAGAAATTTGATGAAATGGTATTCATCTCATGGTGAACCCCCACTTTGCCCATTTGTGAAAAAGTAATTGATATCAGAATGGCTCAAATGAGTAATGTTCAGTGGTGGAAGGCAATGTTCAATTTGCTTTAAGATGAAGTCTTTCACCTGGAGGCCAGGGATGCCTTGGGAATCACTGATCTACCCCAGTGATTTTCTCCAAGACCTGACTCATAATACCAGCAGCTGATTCTGCACCTTACTCTGTTTTTCTCTGACCCTTAGCCGGTTAACCATTATCAGCCTAACCCATGTAAATGTTTCTGTCTTCCAGCATTGTGTTTACACTCCCACCTGCAGCCATTATCAGTGGTTTCCCTTGATTCCAAACACTAGATCCTAACTCACTTCTGATTTCCTAGCCCAAAAATCTGATAACCTTGATAAATGCTAGTATCAGTGTCCCCACCATGTCTTTATCCAGGACTCTTCTTATGTTAGTCACTTTTCCTTGTCTCTGGAACACAATATCCAATACCCACATTTTAAAGGAGAAAAGGTTTCTTTTGGCTCATATGTTCGGTCCATAGTCAGCCAGCTCCAAGCAAAAATGGCAGGGTAGAGCCTGCAGGGAGTAAAGCTGCTCACATCATGGTGATCAGGAGGAGGGAGGCAAAAAGGAGAACCTAATAGGGAGATACAGACGCCCTTCCAGCCTGGGATCCCAGGAACTCACCTTTTCTGACCAGGCCCCACCTCCTAACAGCACGTTGAATAGAGTCCCCAAGATTTCATCACCTTTCAAAAGCCCCATCTATGAGTGCCTGAGGCTTTGGTGGGGGGAGACATCTAGATACAGATCATAACATTTCTGATGGCAAACTTCTCACTTTGTACACACTACTCAAGTGTAAATAAAAAAAGCCTGTCTCCTTGTTAAGATCAGTTATAAGACTAATTGATTAAATATGCCTCTAAGGATACATTCATAATACAGGGATTACATTCATGATTCTTCAGATAGAATTTTTATGCTCATTGATTAATTCAACAATTTTTGAACACATACTCTGGCAATTATTTTAGGCAAACATACACTAGATTTTGAAAGAGCTAATTCGTTTTGCCAACAGTAGGCATTAATTTTTCTTGAACACTTGATAAAAATAATTGGCTTTCATACTGTATTAGTTTGTTTTCCCTTTTCTGGGACAAAATACCTGACACTTGCAACTTACAGGAGGAGAGGTTTATTTGGCTTAGTTTCAGACCATGGTGGGAAGCTCCAAGGCAGAAGCGTCATGGCAGAAGGGCATGGTGGGGGAAAGCTGCTCAATTCATAGCACCCTGGAAGCAGAGAGCAGGAGGGAGCCAGAGGGGAGAGGTCCGGGGCCAGAAACAGTCCACAGGATCATTCCCCCAACAGCCCTCCAGACACACTCAGAAGTGTGTTCTATTAATCCCCCAGGTATCTGTCAAACAGGCCAGGTTGACAGCCAAGATTAACCATTACACACAGTTAATGTTCCATGAGCAACTAAACAATGTGGTTCACTGGGATTGGGTAAGGCGTCAGTCATTTTATATTGAAAAAGAGAATTCTCTTGCTTAATGTTAGAAGTCAGTCTTTCCTTATATATCTGCTATCATAAAAGCTACCTTTCTAAGGTTAGGCACTAGTGAATAGTTTCTTCAATATTGACTAATTTGTCCGTTCTGTGACATTGAAATTGATATTAGCTAATTCACGTGTAATCATTTAGAGAATCTATACACCATCGACACAAGATGTGCAGGCAGCTGGGTGTACAACCTGGGTGTGCAAGTGGCTGAGGCAGGAAGATCACCACAAGTTCAAGGTCAGCCTGGGCTACACAGGGAGACCCTACCTCAAAAAACCAAAAAACGGATACTGCTGGTATTGAACCCCACTGTCCTTGCCTGTGTCTCAATCCCTGCCTTATGTTTCCATGGGCTTTTACAGGTCTCTTCCCCCAGGGAGTTGTTATTGCTGTCCATATTGTTTTAATTAGAGAACATATACAGAGAGCAAAGTACACCAATTTTAGGTATTGAATAATAACTTCCTTTACACCCATGCAGCCACCCATTAGATTCAAATATAGAACATATCCAGGACCTACCTTCATAGGTGTTTTTCCATCCTATCCTTTGGGCTCCATCTTCCTCCTTGTTCTAATATCTTGCTCAGGCATTTATGACTCCTAAACTTCATCTTTCCTATCTTGACTTGTCTTTAAATACTCTCTTGGATTAGTTTTATTTGCAGCCTTTAAAAATAGCTGCTGTGACTCTCCCACCAGAGGACAGCAAACTATTTGCTCCTAATATTTTGGAAGCAAATGTTAACACTGGACACATCTAAATGTGTATGGCTAAGTCTAATATAATTTGCTTTTAATTTTTTTCCTCATATAATTTTGACAAATTTCTATAAACAAGTATGTCAGCCATAGTCTTTCTAGCAAAACAATGTCATCATCCATATGTTCTCAGAGATCAAATTAAATAATTCATTTTCAAGGGTGATTTCTGAGGGTCGGGTGGGTACTGACTTCTCTTTGGACAAGTACAGTGCAGAAATGGTATTTACTTTTCATAACAGTGAGAGGCTGTTCCAATTTTCTCATTTCAGATGTAAAAGGGCCATCACTTTGTTCCAATTCAGTTCAGGAATTACCTGGCCAAAATACTGTACTATACTTTCTTACTCTGAGTATTGGTGTGTGAAAAATAAGATGCCATATTGGAATTTATTGCTTGCATAGGGAGAAGGCTTAACTGGCATTTAAGAGTACCAAAGTGCATTGTTTTCAGGATTTATCAAAAATGTATGCCCTTCATTGGAAGTCTCACATAAATATTACTTTTCCTTTTTAGAACTACATGAAATTATGTATTCATTATAGACTTTAGAAAAGCAAGTAACCATCACAAATATTTGATCTGAACCACATTGTTACTGAACTTAATTATCATCTTGATATACAAAGGATCAGGCTTGACTGTTAGATGAAAATACATACTTACGCATAGTTTTATAGAATAGTGTTAACAACTGTGAAATCTGTGTTTTAACTAATTTTTAAAAGAAAATTATATAATCAATATCTCAACGAGATAGAAGAATAAACCTAGATGGTAGGTTGAATCTACTCGTTTCCTCTGACAATAAATTAAGCTCAGATGCCAAATTTGAAAGGAAGGAAAAAACATCTAAGGAGCTTTTAAATACTGAATGAAATGAATGAAAAGTAGCAGTATTTGGCAATATCTCCTACTATTGACTCTTCTTGTATGTGCTCTGTTACTTTTTAAATTTTACAGATGTGCAGGCTGATCTCTATACACCTTCCATATAGCTAAATGATGGTGAGAAAAAATTCAATTCATCCTAACTAAACAAGTACACTCCAGAGATTTTTTTCAAACAGCTCAATTCATGTGAATGATCTTCCATTGTTAAATAAATATTTAGCTAAATTAAACTGCAAGCCCAGAGAGCAAAGACATACAGCAGCACTTGTAAAGTTTCCAGTGTGCCTTATAAGACATTGTTACGACTGACAGTATTAAGTTTTTCAAAATCATTTCTGAAAATGTTGTCTTTTCTTTAACTTTTATTTCTATAATTATGAGGGACTTGGAATATTTCGGGTCAGTTCCTTATTGTTCCTAATGGTAATGATTAGTCAAACATTTTTTATCTAATGGAAGAACAAAGTAGCAAAGCTGGTAGTCCTGATTTCACACAAGTATGAGGTGGGAATTTTCAAAAAACAATTTTGGTCCCACTTCTGACTCACTAAATTAAAATATTTGCAAGTAAGGGCCAGACATTTGCATGTTTCAATGTCTCCTTGGGTGATTGTAAAGTACAGCCAGGTTGAGAAATACTAAATTAAGAAAAAGAAATTTAGAATACATTACTTCTAATTTTGATGTTGCATTTTTCTAATAAAAAATGTGTATTATTGAAATATTTACTATAATGTACTATAATGATACATTGAGTGTTTAATTCAAGATAAATTAGAGCTTTTAATGAGAGCAATACAATTTTACATATATTGACAAACAGCAACACATACTGAACTTTTTTAAGGGTAGAGACTGGTCTTTCATTACAACAAACAGCATCTACAGTGACTGGTTTCTTAATTAAATAATCATCAGTTACCTCCATGTAGTTAGCACTACAGTAACAATTTCAAAGATATGAGTGAGGGGGGGGGTGTCTTTCTTCCAGTTGCTTCTTTATTCAAAGCCACACATTTTATTCATCTTTCCCTCTATAATTTACAATTTTTAAATTCTAAAACCACAGATGGAGCTATCAAATTATATGGTCAAATAATAATTTAATCTCCTTAACAGCATATTGAAATGTCATTTGTAGTGAATAATCCATATATTCATGTTATGTCTGATTGCCAAATGACATACACAAAAATAGATTTCCTAAATAACTTGCCATCAGAGGAATTATTTAATTAGATATGGAAAGGAGAAAAATAAAAGTTTTCACACATGAAACTTTTAGCTTATTTGTAAAAGATTCTTGGTAATCGGTAATAGAGTTGAACTTTTCATAAGCATAGGCTCATATTCCTTGTTATAACAACTGTAACCAGTTCCGGAAGACTAGCAGATACTGAATATAGGAATGTTAAATTGGATTAATACTCTTTTAACAATCATTAAGAGAGTTTGACTAGATTATGCATTTTCAGACATTTACAAATACAAATTGTAAAAATCTCCAAACTTCATTATCCAGTCGCTGATCAGTTTGCTACAATATAGTCTAGTTTGTTCTTAGTTTTCTAAACTCAAAGTGGTGCTTAAATTTCTTCCCATCTTCTATTAAATTCAATGCTATGACAAAATATTAAATAATGACACAATGGGTATCTATTTAAAAATAGTAATTTACTAAATGTGAAACATAGTTCATTGCTACAGCAAATTTATAAACTACCCCTAAACTTCTATTTACAGTTTACAATAACACAGGAGTCATATTTATCTTAGATTCCTGTGTTATTCCTAAATTTTCACATTTATAATGTGAATATTATTATCATTTTTTTAGTTTCTTAAAATTCTATAATTAACTTTAACTGAGCTTATCTTTCAAAAATTTGACACAAATCAATTGACCCTGACACAGAAAAAGGTAGGACATAAAATTGCCAACATTATTAATAAGGTCAAAACTTTTTAGATGTCTTGAATTCATAACATCTATGCTTATAGGACTCTGAAACATTAGTGAAAAATGAA
This sequence comes from Heterocephalus glaber, assembly GCF_000247695.1. The sequence goes on along the minus strand of NW_004624779.1, from coordinate 1,716,526 downwards.
AAATATGGATATTTATCTATTTATTATACAGCATGTGAACAGTTATATGGAAATTTCCTGATGTTATATTGAGCTTTTTACTTGATCTAAAATGTTCTGGATTGTGTAAAACAGTACTGTGTTTAGCTGAATTGAGAAGCATGCATGTCTACTTTGGCATTTCAGATAGCTTTATTTTTACATTCTTTGGTTGTAGAAGGTATGTGATAGCAGTTGATATTTTTGTGATGTTCAAAATCATATCCACATACCTTTCCTTTAATTATAAAATATACCTAGCTGTGGCTTCAGAAACTGAGGAATATAAGCTTCTAATTACTGAAGTCTTGATATACATATATATGTGGCAAAGATTTAAATTCTTAGGGATTAAAAGTTTTCAATTATTTTAATTATATTTAAGATAACTTGTGTATTAATTTTGAAAGGAAGTATGAATGAACCTCTTAAAAAAAATGCAACCTACTAATCCTGAAACTTTCTGGGATTTCCAAGTCAGCATGCTTAAATGAATTTACATCTTCCAAAATCCTGATTACTGTTTAAAAAAAAAAAAAAAAAGTGTATACCCTAAGAATGAAATCCCTTCTCTGGCTGTCACACAAAATAGTCGATTGTCAGATTTCCAGGCAGAAGTTGGATGCCTAAAATCAGCTTTTGAAAACTAGTATTTCAGTGTTAACTTTAATTTGAAGGAAATGATAAGCAACTCTGCCCTGCTCAGAAATGTCTCTTGTGGGATTTCCCATGATTCAGAGTTTAATGGACACTTACTTACACCTCTCTCTCACCCCAACCATCTAATTTAAAGCAGAAGGTAAAGCTTTAAAGAAAAATGATACAGTAGTCAACGCTGAACAAAAATAATATAAAGGAGACTTAATAAAATTATCAGATTTCCCTTTTTGCAGAATGATTAAATATTGTAAAATTTTCTGCTTTAGCCGTCGATTGGGATTTACAAAACAAGTAGCAAAAACAAGACTTTGGTCCATTACTTTCATAGCATTACTAGTTGACAACTGAATGTAAGCAAGGCATGGTAATATGAGTCAGAAAGATAGCAACGCTAGCAAGAATTGAATGTCAAAACTTTGGACAGTATAGATATCTTCTGGCAATTTTTTTTTTTTTTTTAGTTTTCTTGTAAAAATCACTAAGTAGTGGTATGTACTTTCCAATAAGTACTTACTGAATTATTTGAAACCAATTTGAAATTACTGTATTTGTAACACATTACGAGCCTTCACTTCTTTTAACAATTATGTTTCTGAGAATTCTGGAATTTCCTGAAGCACACTGGAAGGGGGGCTCCTCAGTGGGCTCTGGCTCTCGGTTTTGTAGTTGTTGCTGAGGATCTTTCCGAGCAGAGCTCTTTCCAGGGAAGAGCTGGAGTTCCTCCTAAGCGCAGCTGGGCTCAGGAGGATCAGGTACCGCAGCCCGCACTCCAGGCTCGGGCGGTGTCCCGCCTTCACCCTGTCAGGCTAAGGAAGCACCTTTCACCGACCCCGCATCCCTAACAGCCTCGGGTGCAACGCAACGCCTTAGTTTCTGAGTCCCCACGATCTTTGCCCTGAGAATTCCACTTGGAGGTGAGGGCCAGCCTCTCGCCCGGACTCATCTCGGTTCCTGCGGGCACGAGGCGGGCCCCATCACCACCACCTCGACCCGCGGGGGGCGAGGAAGGCGCCCAGCCGTGCCCACCGCTCTCCGAAGGGTCCCAGGGCGAGCGCGGATCCCGGGCAGCCCCACGAGGCGCGCGCTTCCAGGCAGGGAGTCGGCCCGGAGGGCGTGGCGGGGGCGTGGCGCGAGGTGTCCGGAGAGGCGCCCCACGGGTGGCGGGCAGCGGGACTCAGCGCGGCCGAGGATGGAGCGGCTCTGCGCCGCCGGGGACTTGGGGCTCCCGCTCTCCTGGTCGCCAGAACGGGCAGCCGTGGGCGGGGCCTGCGGTGATTGGCGGGCGGGCGGGGAGGTCGGAAGTACTTTGTTTTTTATGCTAATGAGGGAGTGGGGCTTGTCCGTATTTACGTTGAGGCGGGAGCCGCCGCCCTTCATTCACCCACATGGTCCTTCGAGGTGCCGCTGCCGCCTCCCGGCCCGCGCCTTCGCGCCACTTCGCGCCCTCGGGCGAGGCCAAAGGGGTGGGGGCGACCCGGCTGCGGCTCGTGCCCCTCGGCGAAGCCCCCAGGGTGCCCAGGCTGGGCGACTCCCCCGGCGGCCGCACCCCCGGCCTGGGGCCTCCGGTCGTAGTAAAGCGGAGGCGGGCGCGAGAGCCCGGCGCCGGGCGAAGATGGTGGCGGCTACTCCTCCCGGTGAGTGCCCGCCCCTCCGCCGGCGGAGGGAAACCTGTTGTGTGCGGCCGGGCGGCGGGCGGGGCTCGTGGCCGGGCGGGTCTCGGGGTCCCGGCTGGCACGCGGGCGGGCGGCAAGCGGCCGAGGGCA
>NW_004624779.1:1676125-1713785 GCF_000247695.1 Heterocephalus glaber | reverse complement strand
GAGCCGCGCTCCCCCAAACTTTGTGCGCAGGGCGCGGGCTCGGGCGGCGCGGCCTGGGCGCCTGCCCCGCTCTGCGTGGGCTTTGTTGCCGCGTGGGCAGCCCCGGGCGCGGCTCGCCGCCTCCCCCGCCGGGGCCCGCGGAGGAGGCCGGAGCCCGCCGCCATCGCCGCGTGGGCCCTGCGCCTGCCGCCCCGGGGAGCGCTGCGCGGGAGGCGGCGGTCGGCGGGAGAGGCGTCCCCGCCGCCATGTTCCTGCGGGGCGGGCGGGCGGGCGGCGCGCGGCGAGGGCGGGGGACATGGCGGCCACCGCGCGCCTCCGCGATTGTTCCCGGCTTAGGCCTCGGGCCGCGTGCGGCGGGCACCGCGGCCGCCGAGCCCCCGCCCCTCTGGGCTGGGCCGGGGGGCGGGGGACACAAAGGAGGGGCGGTGCGCCGCGTCCCCGCCGAGCTCAGGCCTCGGCGCCGCCGGTCGCCGCGCGGCTGCCGCCGGGAAACGGAGGGTGGGGGTGCCCGCGTCCGGCGGGGCCCGGCTCTTACCCTGCGCCCCCTGGCGGCCGCGCGGGGAACCGCAGGGCCGCGCGCCCCCTTGTGCGACATGTGCTGCCGGCCCGGGCTCCATGAGTGTGGCGGGCACTTTACAGTCTCGGGCGGTCCTGCCCGCTTTTATATTCCTAAACTGGAGCAGAGGGGAAAAAGAAGTGGAGAGGGAAGGCTGCTGGGTGCGATAGCACCGAAAGAAAAAATTAGCACCATGGCCTGGGAACCACAGCACTTGAGGAAACAACTCTTTATCCCGGCTCGAAGCCACGAGGTCTCGGTTGGGGGAGGGGTGGTGAAGAATAGTCTCTTGGCTGCTCTTTCTCCTCGCAGTGGTGCTGTACAGTAGAGTTAATGATTACTCCTGACCACACTCAAGTATTTCGGGAGCTTATTAATTAAGAAGTGAGTGTGATACCTAGGGATTTTTCAACTTTATTCCAGTCCACGTTTTTATGCTTACATTGTTGGTCTTTTAAATCCTGCTAATATGCCTGGTTCTGTTACTTTGGTTTTGCAAATTAACAGGATTAATTGACATGAGAGGGGTTGGAAAAGAGTGTATTTATAAATGGACTTGGGGGGTGGTGGTAATTTTTAGCAAATATGTTTATCTTTTTTCCTGTCCCCCTCCACCCAGTCATACACGTGGACCTAACCTAACCGCACCAAAGCTTTTCAAAGGATACTTGGCTGAGGAGGAAGTTTCCCGAATGGGTAAGGATATTTTTAATTTTCTGTGTTAACTTTTCTTGATAACAATTTTCTCGACTTCTCTTTGAGTTGAATAAATACAATAGGATCGGGCTATTAAAGCATGAAAGTAGATGTTTTGGATTTTGTCAGTTTACCTTTTCTAGAAAAATCGTTAAGTTTGCGTCAACTAGTTTTTAAGGTAGTAAAAAGTACAGTGCAGAAACCCTTATACATCTTTGGAAACGAATGCAGTTTGCAAAATACAGGTTTAGGACTTTAGGTTGAATGAGAAAGGAGATCTAATTTAGGTTGATTGCATTTTTAAGATCTTAAACATATTTAAATTGGCCAATTAATAAAATTGAAATGTAGTCTGAGCAGTAATTTCGTTAATCATTTTATCGAATATTTGCTAATTGGAAGCCAGAAGAAAAGGAAATGTTTTGCCACGTGGATGTGAAGATTTCCTCTCAAAGGTATTCAAAAGTCAAATAACTGTTGATAATGTTCTCTCTTACATGCAGCGTGATTTTGATTTTTTTTTTTTTTTCCTTGACTTACGAATTTGTGAAAGGCCAGGCCACGTGTAAGGAACAGCCACCACTTCACAACATTAGACTAGGGGTTGGTTATTCTTGTAAAGAATTTTGTATTTTTAAGACTTGAATGTGTCATAAGTGAAATTTGTAGCTATGAGATAATTAAGCTAATTTTTTTTCCTTGTTAGAGACTATGGGAATTTTGTGTTTCAGAGCTCTTAGAATTTGAGTTGTTATTCTAATTATTTATTTCAAATTTAGCAGGAATAAAGGGAACATCACCTTGTAAAACTGAAGATTGTGACCAGTCAGAATAATGTCAAAGTGCTTACAGTGCAGGTAGTGATATGTGCATCTACTGCAGTGAAGGCACTTGTAGCATTATGGTGACAGCTGCCTCGGGAAGCCAAGGTGGGCTTTAAAGCGCAGGGTCTGCTGATTTTGAGTGCTTTTTGTTCTAAGGTGCATCTAGTGCAGATAGTGAAGTAGATTAGCATCTACTGCCCTAAGTGCTCCTTCTGGCATAAGAAGTTATGTTTTCATCTAACAATTCAAGTCAAGTATCTAGGGGTTTTAATAGTTTTTGTTTGCAGTCCTCTGTTAGTTTTGCATAGTTGCACTACAAGAAGAATGTAGTTGTGCAAATCTATGCAAAACTGATGGTGGCCTGCTATTTCCTTCAAGTGATTTTTACTAATTTTGTGTACTTTTATTGTGTCGATGTAGAATCTGCCTGGTGTATCTGATGTGACAGCTCTTGTAGCACTAAAGTGCTTATAGTGCAGGTAGTGTTTAGTTATCTACTGCATTATGAGCACTTAAAGTACTGCTAGCTGTAGAACTCCAGCTTCGGCCAGTCGCCCAGTCACACTGTCCTGTCCTGTCCTGTTACTGAACACTGTTCTATGGTTAGTTTTGCAGGTTTGCATCCAGCTGTGTGATATTCTGCTGTGCAAATCCATGCAAAACTGACTGTGGTAGTGAAAAGTCTGTAGAAAAAGTGAGGGAAAATCAAACCCCTTTCTACACAGGTTGGGATCGGTTGCAATGCTGTGTTTCTGTATGGTATTGCACTTGTCCCGGCCTGTTGAGTTTGGTGGGGATTGTGACCAGAAGACTTTGAAAATTAAGTATTGCTGAAGATTGTGATTTCCACTGTAAAATGTTCGAGAGATTTGAAATGTTTAAAAGAACTTGGGTAGCTTATGTAGAACATGTACAACTTTTTGTTTCTTGAAGTTAAGTATTGTCTTTTATACTAAAACATTTGAAAAGTTTTAGTTAGATATAATTTGGCTGTCAGGTATTCCAGTATGATTGTACAGGAAATTTATTATAAATGTATGGCAATCTGTAAAGTCAGAATATTCCTTTTTGTTTTCTTTGGACCTAGTGTTAATCCAGGATGCTTTATTCAATCAAAAAGTTAATAAATTATGTCACTTAAGAATATTTAAATGGCTAAAAATACCGTTTAAATCCTTATGTGAATTTTTTTTTAAAGCATGGCTGGAGTGTTTCCAGTAACCAGATACTATTGTGTGAATACATGTGTTCTTGATGTGCAGTGGTTCTATAAGTGGTTCTATACTAGTTTTTTTTGTTTGTTTTTTTGGCAGTTGTTAATGATTTATGTCTTGCCAAGTGACCTAGGGACCTCAGACTGTTCTGCCTTGTGGGACCTAAAAAGTGGGAACGAAAAAGATAAAGAACAATATAGATGCTAAATGTTGTGATAAGTATTTATTTTGTGCACATGCTTCCTTAATACCAAGTGTGCTGCAGTGGAGTGAAAATCTGAAATTAGTTTTTCTCCAAATCTGCAGTTAATATTTACTGAACTTTGGCAACAATGAGTTTATTCCAGGTTGGTGTGATTTCTGTCCCTGGAGTGGAATCTTAAGAAGTGAAGTTTAACTTTTTATTTGACGTTTCTGCCATTTCCCTTTTGTCCAGGAGTTTTGTCTTTGTTTAGACTATATTTTTTATGTGTTTTATTAAAAATGGCTTGTCTTAGTAGATTGAAAAGGACCATTTGCTAAAAATTGGACTTGAGATCCAGGGACCCTTTAAGCTTTGCAAAATACTGTATTTTGGAGGAAGTTGCTATTTCAATAATACAAAGTAAAGTTCAGTAACCTTAGTAATTACACCACCTGATAAAATAGATAACATTTTTTAAAGTACATTGGGTGAAGTCTTAAGAAAAGTTTTCATCTCTAATGTATCTCTAAGAAATTTTAATTCTTGAATAGACAGGTAATTATTTGACAGTTCTGGAGTTAATTTCTAAGCTAGATTTTTCAGAAAGAAAAAAGTCAAAATATATAATGGTTTATTTAAAATCTAATAGTTGACCTGAATTCTTGAACCTTTTGTATTGATGGAAATGTAATTGTTTCAGTTTGGCTATTTAATGAAAAACATTGCTTTAAATTTTTAAAAATTCCATGTTTTTGGTGCTTTGGAAAAAGGTATGCTGTGGCATTTGTGTCTGTTTTAAAAGCTTGATTATACTAGCACCATTTTTTTAAAAAATGGAACCTGTGATGAGCCTGCTGAGGATGGTTTCTTATGCTAGCACATAAGTCAGATTTCAACGGAGTTTTAAATGGTTAACTCCCTGGATGCTGAACCTGTATACTTAACTGTTCAGAACTTCCTTGGACTTGGATTAAGATTTAATTCTAATGAACAAGCTAATAAATGAATATGTTTAGTGTGGTTGGCAGTATTGTGTAGAGTTTAGAGATTTTGTTTCTGGTTAAGTGTACAACATTTTACGTTGGATCTGTTAAGATTTTTTTCCCCTTGGGTATGATAATATATACTAGCAAACAATGTAAGTATAATTTAAATGTAGCCATCTTAAGATACCAATACTTGAACAAGTTGATTACTGACTCATCTGTAATTAACCTGGGGAGAAAACATCTTTGACCTGAGGCTTACCAGTGCTTTTTGGCTTTGACAGCCTGAAAACTTCTGAGAAAAAAAGGAACTTAATGTGCTTTTGCAGGCTGTGCATGTACATGTCTTATTTTTAGTCTGCATATAGAAGGCTATCACTTAACATTCTATTTAACGCTGTTTATAAAGTATCAGACATTCACTAAAAACTCTGGAGTCTTTGTTTTACAGGCAAGCCTGTCTTAAGCACAACAAACCAGACTTTGGGTTTTTCCTGTGCATAAACTTGAAGAGTTCTTCATACTGATTCCTGACAAATTTTGAACTGAAACTGCCTGGAGAATAGTTTGGTGTACATTAAAGTTTATTGTAAATCTAATGAAATACTGTTCTGTTAGTAACTGAGTAATTGACTACTTTGTAGTTTGTCTAATATTGGAGGATTTTGAGAACTCAGCTGAGCAGTAAAGGTAAGAAGATCTCCGTATACAAGGTTCATTTTGGGTGTCTGACGGGAAGTAAAAGCATGAGTTTCTAGAGTACTGTATTCTTCGGCTTAGAGATGTTTTAATAGTTTACTCTTTTTTTTTTAAAGCTATGTTATAAGTACATTTTTTTTTAATTTATTTATTTATTTGGTACTAGGGATTGAACTTGGGTCCTTGCGCTTGCAGAGCAGGCTGCGGAACCAGTGAGCTAAATCCCTGGCCCCTATAGTTTATTTCTACTCAGTCTGAACTAATGTAAATTTCTCATTTGGTAGATAAAACTCATTGTATTTACTGAGTTTTAAAAAATTACTAGGAAAATGCATGTACTCTATGGATTTAAGACCCTAGGAAATGTTGTCAAAGGCATTTCCAAATAACCTGAATACAGAAGCACAGCACTTAGGGATGCCTGATTATGAATTTAGAATTTGGTCATGCTGTTTGAGTTATTTTAGGGCAATTAATAAAATACTCCATTTGAAACTGTTTGTTTAAAAATTACCCATAATGAGCATATTGGAATAAAAAGGTTATTTTTCTGATGCTGTTTTTTTGTTTTGTTTTGTTCTTATAAGAGTCTAAAATTTAATTGAGGAAGTGGGCATAGGTACCAGAGTTAATCTATACCTATTTAGTTAAATCTAGTAAGGTATCAAGTAATTCTTAAGTTGACAATTGATCTGGATTCCTAATATGTAACTATTCGATAATGAATGGCTCACTTGTTAGCTTATTTTAAATTTGTTGAATGACATAGATGCTTCAAATCTAGTCACTTGGGATTTTATTAATAACCATTATATTGGCACATCTCCATTTTGACTAGGATCTTATACATGTTACTAAGGTGTTTCAGACCCTGTGGTACACTGAAGTTGAAGCCTAGCAGGGAAGCTCAAGGTTTGTGGAATAATTTAAATGCTTTTGCTACTCATTTGGTTCTAGGGTTGAATGTTTTCTGTATTTAGAACAAATTGAACGAGATGGTATGTTCTAAGCAAGCTTCTAAGTTCAGCAGTTTTTAAACGTTGAAAAAAAGTCACAGTAAATCCTTTGAAAATAAGGTACTAGATACAGCTTCATGAAGTATGCTGGTGTCCAGTACTTTAAAAAACAAGTAAATGCCAACACAAATGTAGATTTAGTCATTATAGGCCAGTTATTTAACATAAAGAACAAAACAAATGGTTGGTATCCCTTAAATGATAAGTAATTAGCTGAATGAGCATTGCTAAGACCAGAGACCTAAATTTAGGGGTGTGTATATATTTCCTAAGAGAATTAGCACGTGCCCATCGTGATGCTTGTTTACTTGTGTCAACTTCAGTTTGCACAGAGTAAAATACATTGAAAGCTTGAATTCCAATAACCTGAAAGTGAATTTTGTACATAGTTGAGATTTAACTCCAGGGAGAATACCTTTGTTTCAGGCGTTAAGACTTCAGTGCAAGAATAGATGAAAATTGGAAGCCTCTTGTAAGGTAGTTTAGGTAATGTGTCACGTAGTTTGATCCCTCAACACAAAAGTGCATGGGTCAGGTTCACCAAAGACTTAAAACTAGAACTTTCAGAGTAATTATAAAATTACTGGGGTACAGTTTTTAACTGTACTTGGGTGATACAATTGATAATTTGATAGTTCACAAAATAGACCTGGACTTTTCAGTCTAGGTATGTTAGAATCTTTGAGCAGGCTACTGAACAGACAGGTGTTCTGAGGAATATTTTGATTTTGATATATACTCAGAATATAATCACTACCCTGAGTTGTCAGAAATGGCACTGAATGTCAGAGCAACACCTTAGAGTTTGTAGGGATGTAAGAGACTAAATAGTTCCATAGGCATTCACTCCTTGTTTTATAGTTAGCTTATTTTGCTTGCCATTGCAATTTTTGGCCAACTTCAAGTTCACGTTTGTTTCTGAATCTGCAGACTTGCTCACTATCCAACCGTAGGTAGTAGCTTTCCCCTTACTTGGCTCTCATACACCACACATATAATGTCTTTGTGTACTATACATAGATTTCCTCAGGGGTTGTTTCAGAACAAGTAAGAGGGTGAAAGATATAGGCTACATTTTCCAGGTATTGGTCCTCCAGGATTTGAATTCCCCTCTAATAAATCTTTCAAATCTAGCCTCAGAACACTTGAAGCAAAACTCCAGAGCTATAACAAAGCAGCTACTTTATCTAGGAATTATGCTTGGAATTCTGTCTCATTACATTCATTACTGCAACTCCTAAGGAATCTCAGTCTAAGCAACACTTGATTGAGAATTCCATGCTTATTTTTTTAACCCTCATAAGAATTTTGTAATCTCTAAAATTGTAAGTTATGCAGTTTCTGCCATGTCCGAAATATTACTAGTGTGTAGAATGCTTAAACCTTCAATAGGGCCCATGAATGAATTTCCTAGAATGAGAGGTTGAGGGGAAGGAAGCAGCAAAAGTGAGATCAGATTCTAATATATGTTTGACTTTATGCATGTGTAATCATCTTGGGGTACATTTGACAACTTGAAGTAATTAGTGTTAGCAGGGTTCTTGGCTTAAGTAAGTAGAATTTAGAGTAAACATTAATCCTTCAGCAAAGATAAAAGAAAGTTTCCTAAAGGTAGAAGGGTCAACAAAGAAAATCTGATAATTCAAATTATGTGGGAATGTAATGGTGCTCTCTTGGGAATACTTACCTCCTAAATCTCACAACGCAACTGACAACAGTGAGGGCACCAAAAATTCTGTACTTGTACAAAGAAAGGTGAAAATACTGTACTGAGAGGCAGCAGTTAGTTTAGTAAAGTTAGTAGTTCTCAACATGATTATGTTACCTGAAGTACAGGCTTTTGTTTTTTAAATCATGGTTCTTTGTGCTACAGTTTCAAGCTCCTGTTTTTGGTTCAGCAAGCAGTTTAACATTTCCATTTCCCTTGTCTAGTACATTTACATTTAGAATATCAATACTAACCAAAACTCTTAATTTTCCAATAGGTTTCACTCCAAGCAGAATTTACACAGAAGCTCTACTCTGGTGTATGATTAAATTTTGAGCTGATTGTTTGGCAAAGTTATATAGTAAACCAGTAACACTTGAGACAGGCTGTGTATGTATTATGAGAGAAGAATGATAAAGGATTGAGGAGTCCTGCTGTCACCTCATATTACAGAAAATAAAGACAAGTTGATAGGCTAGTTGAGGTCTCAGAACTATACATATATACACATATGCCTTAGCACAGTAGGTCTAGTCTGTGGGCTCCAAGAATATGTAAATCCCATTGTAAATATTCTGAGTTGCCACCTGATAATTGCCTAATGGGTCGAGGAGTTTTAAGCAACTACTTAAGGAGTCTTATTAGAGTTTAATGTCAGGTTCTGGGTTCAAGTATCAGTAGCCCCTGTTGGGGCAGTTTTAGTATTCGACCCCCCAAATTGTAAGCTCAGCTAGGCTTTTCCATCGTGGTCAGTGGTGGCTGTCATGATTATCTGGTTCACATCAGCTGAAAGACCTTCCTTCAAAACAAAATTTCATCTCCACTCTGCTTGAACAAATGTAGATCTCTGGCCTACCAGAAGTAAGCCTGTGGGGGAGAGGTAAGATCAAGGTTAGGCCTAAGTCTTATGATAATGACTGACAGGTCCCCTTCCCCTCCCTGAAGCACACAGGATACACAGGCAGAGTGATGGTGCAGTTAGTAAGAGATAAGAATGCCCTAAGGGTTGAGGAATAGCACCTTGGTTGACTAGACAGCAAAAATGGATTCTCAGAATTGCAGGAGGGGGTTGAGAAGGTAGCCGCTGAGGCAAGCAACCAGGCTGCAGTGGTGTTCACCTGCTGTTGCTAGGTTCTCAGCTGTAATGCTACTTCCTCAAAAAGGCCCTCCCTGAGTACCAGCCTTATCTGAGTACCTGCCATTTTTATTTGGTGCACCAAGTAAAACTTTAAGTTGTATCAATGATGTTTGTATCATTTTATTGCCTATTATATTTCATAGTCCCACTGTAGTTAATTACCATAAATTTAAACCTTAAGTTAATGAATTAAGGAAAGTTTTTTCAACAGTCCGTGGAAGGGGACAGAACACAAAGTGACTGGCTTAAGAATTTTCCTCTGCAGTGCCAGTTTAAGAGGCTTGAAAAAATGATTGTAAGTCAAATATCCAGTTGCCATTCTCTGAGTAAAATGATTTGCTCAGAACAGAAGGGGTGATAGTATACTTCTCACATTCTCATTCCAGGAAAAATGTCTAGAAGTACGTAAGTCAACTAGCAGGTTAAGTCCAGAGAGGGGAAACTGAAATAAGTGCAACCAGTAGGACGTGTGAACACTGAAGTGAAATGAAGATAGCATCTGCAGAGTCTAAGGCAGTGTTTTTTTAAGTCTCAAAATTAGCTTAATCTGGGGCATGATCCTTTAGAGAATAAATAACACTATTTTTTGGTTAAGAGAACAAATGGTTTGAATGTTTATTTCAAAGGAATTAGAATTATATATATATACTAGGACATCAGTAGAAAAAAGGTACATCACAAAACAGGAAATAAGCATTTTAATTGAAGTTAAGCACAGAAGTTGTGTTTATAAATTAGTTTCTGTTTTAACTCAAGACAGTTATACTCAAGTTCCATAACATACAGACATTTTTGGCCATTAGGAATGTAGAGATGATCAAAGTCCTTGACTTTACCTTGAAATTCTCTGGCCCAATAGCAAGATCATCTGCTAAATGCCAGATCTTTGAAAATGAGGAAGACATAGTGTATTCTTTCAAATGATTAAGCCTTCATTAAGTACTTGTTGAATGAATTGAAGGTTTCTTTTAAATATGACTTGGCCATTAATAGATTCTTTGATGTATTGCAGTAGGTATATATCTGTTAACATTTCTCACCTGATGCCGAGTTTTGTCCAGACAGCTTGCCTTGGTGAAAAGAACAGAAAAAGATTGTGTGTGGCAGGGACTGAGGGGCAGTGAATATAAAGAAAATGCTATCTCTGCACATTTGTATGTGATGTGTAAGGATGACAGGAGTGGCTGAATGGGGCAGGACAGTGATCTGGTTAATTCTGAGAACTAGTGTGGTAAGAGAATTCAGAACAAATCTCAAGAATAACAAACCTGCCTTTTAAGTAAGGAAGTGGGAAACCAGACCATGACTTCAGGACTGCCATTCTCCCAGATCACTAGTCTTAGTGATGGCAAACCTTTTCGAGCTTTCCATGATTGATAATAGTGGGCTACAGCATGTTTGCCATCAGTTCGCCACTACTGCCCTATTCTAAAGGCTATGTGTCCTCAAGGATGTTGCAGGTAATTTTGCGGTAAGCCTTACTAGAATTAGTGAAATGAAGTGGTAACTGACACTAAATGACAGCTTACAAAGTACTACTGGAGCTCAGACAGGGAAATGACTAATGCAGTAAGTACTGTGTGCATTTGGTACCCATTACAACACACAAGTAATTAAAAGGGACTTGTTCTCTAAAAGCGTATGTAAATATAGTAATTAGGTCTCTTTTTTTTTGATAGTTTGGTTGTAGTGTGTTGATCCTTGCTTAATATGAGGATTCTAATATTGAACGTTTTTTTCCCAGCCAAAAATGAAATGTGCAAGTTACTACCAAGTGAAGCCATTCATAGTTGATATGACACTGCTAGTGAGTAAATTCCTGTATGGGTTTATTTATTTATTTGATTTGGTTTGGTTTTGCTTATTTAGTATTTCAGACATCTTACTGCTATAGAAATGCTATGCCTTCTTAAACTGATGGAATATTAGAATCAAAGACCTAAACACATTTTATTCGTTTTAAAGACCTGTGTGATCCTGCTGATGTTTAAAGCCAACTGTAATATTTTAATCATAGGTTTGTTTCCCAATGGATGCCATTCAGAAGTAATTTTCATTTTTTGAATAGGGTTATTTGTATTCATTTGGTTTATTAAAAAAATTAAGGGACAGCAATATATTTAGCAGTCATGTAATTCAGCTTTAAATTACAGGTTTCTTACACATATCCAGTTCTGGATAATGATAGGATCTAGAAAAAAGGAAGCACTGGTGAACTTGAAAAAAAAATTACCAGGAAAATGCTAAAATCATACTTTGAAAATACAGTGAGGTTATGTGGGCAATTAATTAAATGTTATATAATGCCACCATTTTAAACAGCTGCAAATGACTTAGTTATCTTTGCTCATAAAATAACAATGGTAGCTATCTACAGCACATGATACTAAAGTAAGATGCTGAGGAAAATTCCAAGATTAGGTGGGTTTTTACACATTTGCCATGTTGCAATAGTCTTAAGTGCTGCTGATGCTATACTTTCTTAATCTCATCAAATAATTGGGACAAGTTTGAGGAAATCAATCTCTACTAAATAGTTAACCATAAAGTATATTTGTATGAGCAAACAAAATGCTTTCAAAATGTTGCACTTTTGAAACTGTTTGAATCTTCTCTGTTGATCCGACGGCTTTGTTTGCAAAGGTAGACTGAAGTGGAGTTAAGCAATTGGTGAGCACATTTGAACACTACAGATGACTATACAGGATAAAATGAATAAAGTGATTTTTAGAAAATTTACTTAATGACAGCAGACCTTTACTCTTCTTAGTTCCCCATGAGTTTCTAGTCGAGTAATTGTTGTAGTTAGTCTTACATATTTGCTTGCTCTAGTTCTCCTGTTCTGTTTCCTCCTCCCCCAAAAGCTTTTTCCCCCCTCTATTGATCTACTATATTTATTGTCAGTGATATGCATGTGGTAAGGATTTTTGTCTAGTAATTATTAACCCTATCCTTACACAAGTATTTGTATCAAGGTAATCAGAATATGTTTTTAGTTTCTGTTGGATACTTTTTACATATATGGAAAACTAAGGTACAAGGGTAATTATTTTTTTAAATGGTATAGTTTGAAACAAGTGATGAAGGCCACATTATTTTTTCACAGATTCATGAATTTACTACCACCTGAACTTACCTGCCTGTTCACAGGGCCACAATCTTAATCAGAACCTTATGTTTCCTTGTCTCAATTCACAGTGCCTGTGGTTCCCATGTTGTCTACTGTCTTGAAACCATCTTAGTCTGAGAAGAATTTTTCCTTGCCCAAGGAACAAAGTAAAGTTGTACATAGCAATACATTGAGACATTAAAAGATTTTACCCAGTTCTCTTTACTTCCTGTGTACTTTTTTTCTGTCAGCTCTTACTCATTCTCATAAGTGGAAAAGAAGGAAGTTTTGCAAAATATCCCTTGCAGGGACGTGAAAAGATGTGCATAAACAATATAGTAAACTTAAAAGATTGCATAAGGATTTGGGTATCCCTGGAAATCATGGCTTGAAAAGATCTTCATCATGAACAGGCAACAACTTAGTAGTGAATTTGTAACTTGATGTCCAAAGATGAAAAATGTTCCTTTGTGTGCAGAAATTCATTGTAGCTTCATGTGTACAAGATGTTGCAGATGGAGGACAATAGGAAAGGGCTGGAAGAGTTTGGTTTAGAATCATTTTGTATAGCAAGTGGGTTAGAAAAGAGAAAGTGGGGGCTGGGAATTAGCTCTATTGGCTGCCCATGATGGAGATTCTGAGTTCAATTCCAAGCTGTGGGCCCCCCCCCCAAAAAAAAAGTAGTTATGGGGGGAAGGAGTGAAATGGAATTAAGAGACTGTCTTAGTGGCTGAGCTCACAAGAGACAAAAGACCATGGCTGATTCCCAGTAATAGGGTGTGAGTATTGCTAAAAAGCAGTTGTGCCTCCTCCTCTGGACCTTGACAGGTACCTTAGTCCTGACTTGGTGAAAACAAATAACAGATTATTCTGCTCTGCTGCAAAACTTAGAAGAATGGGGTTTTTTTTATAATCTTAAAAGTCATTTTGAATGGCTTGAGTAATTTTGTTACAGAAGCTGTCATGTAGGACTTGTGTTAACTAAAGTTAATATGGTAGATTACAATTATTTTCAATCACTGTATATTAATTTTATCTTAACATTTCATCTTAACATTAACATCTCTATGAGATATTCCCAAGTTGGGGAAGCAGGCGGGAAAGTATACAGGTGATCAAATTGACAGGGGTAAATGAGGCAGCCAATGTGAACATTTAGGAGGTCTGGCCAGGTGGGATGATGCATGCTTGTAATCCCAGTTATCAGAAGGCTAAGGCAGGAGGATTGCCCTGAGTTCAAGGCCAAGCTGAACTGCACAGTGAGACCCTGTGTCAAAAAGTCAAAATCTAGGAAATCTGGTTCAGGAACCAGTTTTCTTAACTGCTATGCTGCCTTCTAGGCCAGCTTTCATTATATGTTAGCATAGTGGGAATGTAAAATGATGTTACCACTGAGCAGAAATATTTGGGGGGTTTTAATATCTGAATTTACCTAAAAATACAAATTCCATTTGATCCAGCTATACACTACTTATGAATATCTTCCCAAAAGATTTAACCATAATTCTAAATGAAATCAGACACACAAGACTTAAATATCACAATTTCTCATATGAGAAATAGTATAAGGAGCAAAGTAAAGATAGTAGGGAAAACTAAGTTTATACCTTTTCTCAGATTTTGTGGGATAAATCACATTTCTGTTCCAATAAAAAGTTTATAAAAATTTCAGAAAGCTTTACCCTAATATACTCTCACCAGAAAGAGAGGTATGCAAAGAAGTCACAACGTTAGTTCTTGAGTGGTATTTTCAGTGATTTTTTTCCTGTAATTTCACTTTTAGTTTCAAACAAGTTCTTTTAAAATAAAAATTCTGTGTTGGTTTTTTACGTTAAAATCAGTCATCTAGTCACTTTTTAGAGAAGATGTATTTCAAAATGATTGAGAAAATGTCAGTAAATCAACATTCTATTAGATGTAATTAAATAATTATTTTCAGAGACAGCCTAGAGAACTGGGATATTGAGTAATTACATATTGCTAAGGATGCAGCAATGCCAGTATTGTCAGGAAGCCTAAAAATGGAGTGATGAGCTTCCTAACGCATTTCATTGTGTTAGCATTAGGATCTAAGAAATACTTTTAAAATGTAATGATACAACCTCACCTATGACAGATGTGAAACAATACATAATGCAAATATCTCAACAAATTAGCAAAATAGGTGTCATCACTGTGACTTAGCTCTGCTTTGGTAAATTAATAGACTCGAGTGAAATAGAACACAAATTTTTGGCATAACTTGGAAAAGTGTAGGCAAAATTATCAATATTAGCATTCAAAATAGTTGTCTGCGATAATTTTTAGAAAAATTACTAGTAAGACTTCTGTGAGGTAATTTAACACATTATGAAATGATTTTCCTAGATACAAACAAGTTGCAAAACAAAAATTGTAAAATAGTTAACAGTGAAAAACATCTAGAAAAAAATTCAGAGACACTGAGAGTGAAAGGTAGAAATGCTTTCCAAAATTGCCTAGGAATTGAAAGATGGAGGGTCATTTTTTCCCATGCCTTTGTGAGGTTAACCACCCCAAACTGGGTAGCATATGTATATTGATACCTATAGGCTTCCTTAGCCAAGGATACAATACAGATACAACAAGGGATGTTGTGTGGTGGTTTATATTGCTGGTCAGTGCATAGAATCTGTTGCCTCAGAAGTGACAAGGTGGGATCAAGGAGATTTAAAATGGTGCACAAAAGGTGTCAAATGGAACGCAGTTCCTGCACTTATGCTTGTGTCTTGCATTAATCCCAGCTTAATCACAAAAGTGCCCATCAAAGCTGTTGCCGGGCAGAATCATGACACTGTAAAAAAGAATTAGCTGCTCCTCCAGCTTTTGTCATTGATACTCAGCCTTTCCTTCACCATCCATTCCTTCTAGATTCCTAGATCTCTGCCTTACTAGCATTTCTGTTTCAGTTACTGATAGGTGGTACTACCTGGACACTGAAACTTGAGACGGGCTCCTTGCCATATACTTTCTGGCCTTCCGCTACTCCAGTTTTTCATTAAGTGAGCATAAAAAGTATAGATGTAGCCTGGTGAGTCCCCTGAGCTCAGTAAAAACTGCCTCTTTTTATACCTGTTACTCTAGCTCATGGTTATCAGGACAAGTCGTAGTCACCATAACAGTACCACCTCCCACTCTTAATTGTTCCTTCATGAAGGAGGCCAAAATTATTAGGTGGTAATTGTAGCATCAAATTAATTTCATCAAGTTCTTTGCATACTCATAATGAAACCATTTCTTGTCCCCTACTTACAGACCAGGACCTCAGATACGGAAGACCTAAAGTTTCAGAGCTAGGGAGTACAGATTCTGCAAATAGATCGCAAGTAATGGTTTGAGAGGTCAGTCTTTCACCTCTTGATGAAATCCTTTTACTTCATGTTGTGAGGGCTTCTTAGTGAAGCAACATGTATTCTAGATACTGGGGCTATAGTATCTCTGTTAATCATGACGTGTCAACTTGATTAAAACACACCTAGCAGATTATTAAAGCACACTTCTGGGTGTGTCTAGACATGACTGGCAAGCAGGCTAGCAAATGAGGGGAAGGGACCCACTCCCATTGTGGGTATTACCAACTAATAGGCTTGTAGCCTGGATGGAATAAAAAGGAAAGAAGTAAGTTAGCATATATTTTGAAGAGGTCCATTCTGCTTGAGTGGGTGCATCTATTGCTTCCATGTCCTATGGATATACTGCAGTTTCTTCAGAATTCTAATGCGGAGTCATACCAGCAACTATCTGTTAGCTTAAAGACCTTCAGTCTTGGACTGGTGCTGTATCCTTGATCCCTTGTTTTCATGGCTTGCAGATTCTCGGACTGAGCAGTTACTGGATCCTCCAGCTCTTGAGCACACAGATGGCCATCATGGGCTTTCACTTCTGATCCTGTAAGCCTACCTTATAAAGCCCCTTGTGTTTAAAAAAAAATTATCTATCTATACATATACTATATATTTTACCAATTGCATTTCTCTAGAAAACTAATATAGTATCTTATGTTGGCCATTGATTTTAGTGCATACTTCATGGTGGCTTATCTTGACCCAGGAGGGATTGTCCCTGGCCTGATGCTTGTTTGAGCCTTAATGAGGCTATTGTATGTGGTGTTAGCATTTTTGTAATTATGATGATCCTGGATGAAGTGTATTACTTAAGACTATTGGACAGTGTGTTAGTGGCCTCAACTTTGCCATAAAATAAATCTCTTGGTTTGAGGAATATGGGGGATATTATACGTAACTGGAGATTCTGTAAGTGTTCAGATAGTGATGGTGATAGAAAAACTGAGCAAAGAAAACAAACTCACTTCTGGAAAGGGTCTATTTAAGGAAGGACAAATTGTTGTTTCCTTCTTAGTTTAAATCTTGAGTCAAGATAATTAGTCTCCCAAGTGTTTGGCTAGGCTCTCAGTGCGTGACAGGTGATTGCTACACCTGACTTAGAGAGCCTGCCTACTTCTAGACTAGTGTGGGGAGGACAAACTTCTCTGTTTAAATCATTGTTGTTATAACAGTTTAAACTTACTTGAACTAATGCAGACATTATCAGGAAATGGGGTGTTTCTGCAATACAAAATTGAAGTAGATTATTGATTGGTAATTGAAGGGTAAAGAAAGATAGGGCAGGCTGTCGAGTAATTACCAGGTAAAAGTGAGCCACTGCAAGCAAAAGGAAAGGGAATCCAGTTCTGCTGATGACTCATCCTAAAATAAACATCTGGATTGGCTGATTTGACAATATTTCAGGAACTCACAGATTGGAAAACCAACTCTGTACCTTAAAACAGGAAATACCTTTGTCCCTTAGCATTTCTCAAAAGCCTCTAGTATATGTTCTCAACTAGCAAGTAGGAATCCGCTCTACAAGGTAGTTTAAGGGCATTCCACTCCTTCCTGAACCTAATTATTCTAGGTGGGCTCAAGGTAGTCATCACTAAATTGAGAGGTGAATATTGTCTTAGTTACTTTCCCGGTGCTAACACACAATACCTGACACAACTCAAAGGAGAAGAGGTTTACTTTTTGCTCATACTTTGTAGAGGTTACAGTCCGCAGTTGGTGACTCCTGGCTCCAAGGCAGGACAGCATGGCAGAGGACAAGTGGCTCATGGCATGGCAGCAGGAAGCAGAACCGAGAGAAGAGATAGAAATACACTTTTCCAGACCATGCCCCTAGTGACCCACTGCCTCCCACCAGGCCTTCCTCTCACCACATTTAGCTATAAACTCACCAGTTGATATGTCCACTGAGGCGTATCAGGCCCCCATGATTCAAACACTTACCCAAAATCCCATTAATGAGTCTTTGGGTGACAGCTATAAATCATAACCAGAAAATAAAGTAGAATCTGAAATTGTTTTTGTTTCTGAGATAGATATGCAGTTCAGGCTACCCTTGTAACCCAAGCTGTCTTCAGGCTCCCAGTACAGTGATCCTCCTGTCTCAGCCTTCGGAGTGTTAGGATTACAGGGATTTGCCATCATGACTTAAGTCAGAAGTTTTAAGAACAGTAACATGACTTGATTTTTGAGAATGCCTTAACATGGAAGTGAATGTAAGTCTAAGAGACAACTCAAATTTGAGAGTAGATTATTTTCCAAAGAAATCCCAGTCATGGTTCCTGTCTCCAACAATTCCCAGTTGTAAACTACCAGCAGAAAAAATACTGTTGAAGCCACATAATCACCAAGAGGGTGACTCAACAGCTCATTTCAGAGGTGTGCCAATTCACTTACACTTTTCAGCTGTAAATTCTTCTTTGCCTATATGTTGGCCTTCAAATAGTTTCCACCTAACAGGAGTTGGTATGGTATTGAGCTTTATCAATAAAAGTTTCTGGAGAGTTTGCATGAGGAACGAGTATTCTTTCCTGATTTGGTGTGTTCATCTGGTAGGCCCTTGTGACGTGGATAACTTCTCCATTGCCCAGATCCTTCAGGGTACGTCTGTGAGCGGCACCCAGAGACAACAGCTTCATCACGTAGCTGCATAGTGATGTGTCTATAGCAAAATGCCACCCAAT
This sequence comes from Heterocephalus glaber, assembly GCF_000247695.1. Next base: position 1,695,612 of record NW_004624779.1, on the reverse strand, counting down.
GAACAGTTACTAACACTTGAGCAGTGATGACAAACCCATGGCATGCATGCTGTAGCTGGCTGTTGTCATTGAAAGCGCTAAAAAGCTCACCATCACTGCTCTAAAGAGTGGATTTCTGGTAAATTCTGGTGGCTCAACCCTATGGTGACTAACCTTGTCATGTGTGAGAGAGAGTTCTGTGGGGCTTGTCCTGGAGGATCTATTTCAGGCCTAGAGATAGTGGCTGCTGTTTGTATCTAATATTCCTATATTCCTTTGAGTTCTCTGTAGTTCTAACTGGCAAGTCCTGCTTTTAGTAATTATTTGTAATGAGCTTTCAGTGTTCAAATCAGTGTGTGTGTGTGTGTGTGTGTGTGTGTTTCCTGATCGGGGCCAAATGGATATGACACCACAGTAGAAAATAGATAAAGAGAATGAATTTTCCGAATGATAAATCCAGTGACCATGGGGTGGCAGTAGTCAAAGGAATTCCTGCAGGAAATCAGAACCAGAGTTTAAGCAAGGAATTTACTAAATTTCCTGGGAAGGAAGCCTTCTGAATTTCTGCCAAACTGAAAATCATAGTGATTGCTATTTCCCATTTATTTTCATTATGGTAGTTTCCCTTATGGTGTTGTATGCTACTCCACCATTTTGCATTGAGATGTATTGGATTGCAATTAACTTGTATAATAATAATAGTTGTTGGTCCTTGAGACCTTTGTATCAAGAGGCAAAAAATACACAGAGATCTCAGATTTTGAACTGGGAACAAGGATGATCTTTAGTTGCATTCCTTGGGGAAGACCTGTGTTTTTCATATGGGAGGATTGTTGCATTTGGATACTTGGTCTAGAGGCTAAAGGTAGGTAGTAACTTCTAATTGTTCCCCAATATATGTTCCCTATTTTCATTTCAGTAATAAAACACCTTGAATTTTTGCTGAGTGTCTGCCCAACTGGAGACTACATTTTTCCGATTTCCTTGATGGATAGTAAGGCTGAATTCTTGACAATAGGATGTGACAAGTGATACATGTTACTTCCCAGTCTTGTTTTAACACAGATGTATGCTGCTTGTGAACCAGTTTTGAACATGTAGTCAAGGAGAGACTTTGGGAGTGGTTGAAGAACCCACATAGAAAACCTGGGTTGCTGAATGTGCCCTTGTGAAGCAGAGACTCCTGGATTGCTTGCTTGCTTCTCGAATGATGTGTAAAAGAATAATAAAACTCCTCACTTTTTGTGTGTGTGTGGTTTATTTTTTTTTGAGCTAGTCTGTTCCTGGTCTTTTTGTTACATCAGCTAACCTGTTCTCTAACACTGTTGTTGTCACATTTGTTTCAAATGATACGTATTTCTTTCAAATCTGACATGAACTTTTACAGTGTTTCTTTCCCTTGAGCCTTCTTCTACCATTTTTTTTTCCAGGCAGAAGTGTTTGCAGAAATCTTTGTCTTCATCTCATTACTTTTTACTGTCACTGCCAGCAGGCAGAGCCCATAACATAAATGTAAAATTGTGTTCAGTATATGTTCCCTTGAGTTTGTAATTATAATGCATTCCAGGGTGCACCTAAATAAGAATCTGCTTTTCCAACCTAAGATTGCTTTTGGTGCCAGTCACACAGTAAAATATACACACAGGCAATAGCTGTAGTAACTAACACTAAATGAGGCTGAGCATAGTATAAAACATTATCCGTTTTCATTGCTAATGATCTGGGGAGAATTGAGATAATATGGAGGCCCTAAGGGTAGAATGGGAGAATTCTAAGATTTGGAGGTGTACAAAATACTTCACAAAATAGTATTTTTCTTCATCTTCAGAAGCAGCAAGTGATTATGATTTATATTAAATAGGATGATCAGTAGAATTTTATTGGTATTTTCTATCATTAAACCATAAATACTGAACAAAGTGTCAGATACTGGTTTCAGTTATATATTTGTGACAATGAAATATGAACTTAAAATATTAAAACGAATATGAACATGCAAATTTTTAAAACACGTGAAAGTAATCACTGTAAAAGTGACTATTGAACTATTTTATTTTCTGAATTAAAATACAATGTATGTAGGGCCAGGGATTTAGCTCAGTGGCGCCGCACCTGCCTCTCAAGCTCAAGGTTGTGAGTTTGATCCCCCAGTACCAAAAAACAAAAAAAATGCTGTATGTAACAAAATTTTACATATGAAGCCAAGGATTAAAGTAGATTATTATTGAATGTTTAAACACAAAATGTAGAGACATCTGGATCTAGAGCCTTTGTTAGAAGAAAGTAATTTGTGAAGCATTTGGTAAAAATATTCAAGTAATTAGAAATGCCTTCAAATTCTAAAACGTGAAAATACATTTTGGAAAATTAAAATTAATCAGAACTAGGAATCAAATAGAATAAAGATTTAGAAATAAAGCATTGTTTCCCAAATTTCAATCATTTTCAGTTTTTGCTATATCAACACCTAAAATAATATTTACCTAATATTCTAACTTTATGATTTTTTTAAAGCATGATTTTACTTGCCATATTTAACTATAATTTTCTTTAAATAGAGCAGACAATTTAATGCATATGCAAATAAATACATTGAAATATTCTTAGGTGTGCTATGTATATTATCTCACACCACCCACGCAGCATACTTTAATGATTGATATAGATTGCAGTACATAAAATCTTCTAATATTCAGGGCATAGGTAAATTTTTAAAAATCTGCTTGACTTAAAATCTTACTGTGTCAAGTGAATTCATGCCCTAATTGGTCCGTCAGTCAGTCATGAGTGGTCATAATGGGTGTGTCTCTTCCATCACTTCAAGATACCAAGGCTGAAACAAACCAATAAAACTTGAAACACTATAAATAGAAGTATGATGCTGGAACAGCATGCTGATATTAATAAAGTTAACCTCACTGCCTAAGTAAACTGCTCAAACTTCACATTACTACAGTAATGAGATAAAGGCAAGTAGCTGGCCTGCCAGTGAACTGTATCTAAGATTTAATATATTTGTATGCCATTAGGTTATTTTAAAAAACTTTTTCAAGACTTTGATTTATCCAAAACAGTTTAATTCCATAAACCCTGGACTTCAACAACATTCTAGATTTTTGTGATTAAGCTTGTGCTTTTTGGATGTTTGTAAATTGCTATTTGAAAATACCTCTCAAAATTCAAATTTACTTATTAGGCAGTAAATAAAACTACTAAAAAGACTTCTACAAAATGCCATTCATTTTTATTAACTATGACACAGGGAAATGATTTGTATTTGGGGAGAAAATATTGAGGATAGCATAGCATCCAGTATCCTGAATTATCATCTGCTAAGACACTTGATTATGGAGGAGCAAAACATATCACTGAGGTTCAAGCCCATGCGATTGTTGGAGTTTTGTCCAGAAATGAGGTGCGTGTTAAACTTTGGATACTACATATGCTTTTGATGTATTAAGGCTAAGTAGTGACACCTTAATACTTCATAAAACACAGTACAGTGGACTATGGGGAACAAGTCTGTGCACAGAAAACCCTTTTGATCAACCCATGCTTTTGCAGCATGCTGAAAACAGATGTGTTCACTTTTTACTGCTATGTAACATCACTAAAAACTTAGTAGCTTACAAAAATAACCACTCGTTAGCTTGCAGTTCTGCAGATCAGAAGTCCAGGACCAGTGTGCCTGGGTTGTGCTCAGGTTAACAGGAGATACTGTATTAGGCAACTAAATTCTTCCATGTCAGTGTCCTTTTCCTAACTCATTCGTGTGGCAGAATCTAGTTCTTTGTGGTTATAGGACTGAGGTCCCCCATTTCCTGGCTGTCAGCTAGACTTCTAAACTCCTCAGATTGCTCCTAGTGGACAGTCCTTACTGTAAGGTCCCCTCCATCTCAGCAACTGAATAGTGTAGCAGTCAGAGTCTGTGGGCAGAGAAAATTATCTGTATTAAAGGGTTTATTTAAGTAGGGTCTTCCAGAAGAATCTCCCTATCTCAAGGTTAGCAGTTTTATATAACAATCTAACCACAGGAGTAGAATAGAATAAATTCGTAGTCCTGATTATTATGTATGCTGTATGTACCCAAGACAGGAAATATTGGAGGACATCTTAGAGTCTTGCCTAGATACTTTGTTTTCAATTTCAGCCTTTTAGATTTTTTTTGGCTTCTGTCTTCACACTCAATCATTTTTTTAAAATCTACATTTTCCCCCAAAGAAACTCACAAAAACTCAAATTGCCATTGTTTTTCTATGTATAAGGAAGTGTACGAAAAGATGTGTGTTCTTGGATTTGCAAACAAGTTTCAATAATACCAAAATAGCTTTCATGCTATTTATATTTCTCTTTGCAAATATAGCTTCAACTAAACCATTAATTTATGATGAAGCACTTTTGTGACAACATGGTTAAAATAGTGAAGACACGACTTCAATATGATTTTTTCAACAAGTTTCAAGCCTACTGTGTAAGCAAGTAGGTTTATTTCAATGCTAAGAATAATTTTTATGAATATCTTTCTACACAACAGGCACTAAGAAAATACAGAAGTGAAAATTATTTTGTTAAATTCTTTTATTGGTACATTTTAGGTATACAACACAATTACATTTCTCATTGGGAATTGTACCTTTACATAATGCATCTTGGTTCTTATTTGAGAAGTGGTGAAAATTAGTTATTGGTGATTTGACTGAGTCTATGCCTCACCTCCTCTTCGTGTATTAGTTGGCTTCTTTTAGTAACGAATTTTGAGCCGAAACATTTGATTTATCAAAGTATAGAAAAAAATACCAAGGAAACAAGGAACTTGATGGAGCTTAGTAAAAACACAAGATGCGCAACTATGTATCAAATTGACCACTTTCAAGTCAAGATAAAGACCAATGAGTAAGAAGAAAATTTTCTGTGGCAAAGTGCAGTATAGTGGAAAGAATAATAAAGAGTCCGACCCTGGACAAGCTGTTTAAACAACTTGTATGAGTCTCAGTTATTTCACTTTAAAAGGAGAGTGATTCCCTACTTCACTCAGTTGGGAGAATTGAATGATTCATCAAATGTATAGCCAGTAAAAAGTGTTCAATAAATACTTTCCTTCTCTGAATAATTTACTAAATTATCAAATTAATTTTAAATGGGAGAAATTACTTTTTAGAAGTTAGAGGATGCTCCATAAACTTACTTAATTTGTAAAGTTTGTAGATTCAACTACAGATACACAAAGCCAACAACAGGGATAGAATAACAGTAACCTAAGTAATAATAAAGTACCTTTAAGATTTTTAAAGAGAGGACATTCAATAGTGAAATTACAAGAGAGAAAAATTGAGTTAAGTCAAATAAGATATGTCAACCCAATGATTAGCAACAGAAGGTGGGCACCATCTCCCTACACTGGAGGAACAAAGAGAGAAGGAAATGTCCCTGAAACCCAGGTGACAAGAGTCAAGGAAATACAGCCACTGCTCAGAGATGCTACCAATGGCAGAGGGAGAAATATCCTGGTTTCTTCCTTACAATAAAACAGATGAAAAAGGCACCATTCTATGTGGTTGGTGAGACTGTAAACTAGTACAACCACTATGGAAATCAGTGTGAAGATTCCTGAAAAAACTAAAACTAGAAAGTCCATTTTACCAAGGTATTCCTCTTCTGGGTATCTTCCCAAAAGAGTTAAAAGATATCAAACTACGGTGGTATACACATACTCATATTTATACCACCACAACTCATAATCCATCAGAAGAATAGATAAGAAAAATGTGGTATCTATGCACTGTGGAGCACTACCAAAAAGGTTAAATTTAACTTGTAGGAAAATTGGTATACCTTGAAACCATAATATTAAGTAAAATGAAGCAGACACACAAGCTTAAATATCACATAACTTCTCTTATATGAAAAACCTAAAGTACAAGTAATTTAAAGAACAAAAGAAAATATAGACAATAGGAAACCAGGAAGTAGATCTTTTGTAAATGGGAAGGGGACCTAGAGATGGAGAGAAAAGGCAATGAAGGGAGAAGGGGAATAAAAATAAGATGTATACATGCACCTACTCCTATTAATGGAATCATCGTATACTAAAAACCAGGAAATTAAACAGGATAATGCAAATGACACAGGAGTCTAGGAGTTCACTAAGTTTGAAAGGAGCAAAAAGGCAATGAATATATTTGAAGGCAGACAGGCGATGGACCAGCATTCTAATTGGTGGAACCAAGAAAAAAGTAATTTACCAGCAACTCAAATTTTAGGTCATCTCTAATGATTAATTCCCTTAATTGCATTTAGTAATTTCTCAGAGTTTTAGAACCAAGGCCCACTAAAAGAGAACTGTCAAGGATGAGGACTTATTCTCTAAGCTCCTCTCAGGCAACAGCAAAGGAGAAGTAAAATTGTATGCAAGATTGCAGCCTGAGGACTAGAAATGCAGGCCATGCTGTTCCTGGCAGCAGAATGTGGTTTAATATGTGCAATCACTATTCATTGCCTCACTTTAACCTTTTCCAAATGTGGGATAAGTCCGTCTTTCTTCACTATTGCTACTTGGTAGTTTGGAATGTAGAAGGGTGTGTTTTCCAAAGATGATCACAATAATATATATGTCATGTTTCATGACCTTGTTGTGTTGCATAGTTGACGTTTATCCATCAATGGTGCAAGAATTGTAGGAGTTGAGTCTATGTAGATGTAGAAGTCTGTGTTTTTTCTCTGAATCTGGCAGGGCTACGATTTTTGAAAGAATGGCAGAAGATTATCTGGAACAGAGATTTATCTTTCCTTGATCCAGAAAACTGAAAGAGCAAAATCATCTGTTAATGAATCTCCAGAGAGAGACTGGGTGAGGGTAGAGAGTAGAAAGACATGCACCCCCAACCCCATTTCCCCACAACATTTCTCTCTCAATAAAACAATGTTTGATCCTAAATTAAGCATAAATATTCATGCTGGATATTTCAGAGTTTAAAGTTGAAACTATGCTTATCATTAACAGTAATTGAAGTTTTGTTTTGTTGTTTTCTGTGAGTGAGCACAAACATCATGGGCCTGTCCTAATCTTCTCTGGAATAAAGAAGAAAACCTAAACAGAGTGAATTTGAAAACTCTGATAAAAACTACTACCATTGCTATAATTTTCACTTTGATCACAGTCTTTGTGTGATACTTGTCAGCACATTGGTTCACATCTATGAGATAAAAGGAGATATTTTTTGTAGGTAGACAATGGATAGATCTCCACTTTTCCTACTTGATTAACAGAACTCTGTTTCTATGTGGGAAGTGAGATAAGGATCGTGCCACCCACATTTAGGTATAAATGTGGACAGCTACCTTCCCAGTCTGAGCAGAATGATCAGAAGTTGACAAAAGAGCCCTTGGGGCTCTACTGTAGGGGAAGAACTGCATCTTTTGGTTGGGGTTACTAAGCTGGAACTGTCTATCTTTTCCACAGTGTGGAGGACATAGGAAGTTTACATGCAGATTAATACTGAATACAAACAGAACAAGAGAGAACCTCACCCTGGACAAAAATGAGGAGCTAACCGTACTGATATTAATTTTATCCTACTGTAATGGGAAGAGAAAAAATAACAATAACTAAAATTAACTTTCAAATTATTCAAATATTTTGTTATATTTGACTGAATTCAGCATGATTGAATTCAACTGAACTATTTTAATAACATTTGATTTAGTAAGAATAGAATGATAATAATAGATAATAGATAATAGATAATAGAATGAAAACAGTCTAGAGATGGGTACTTGGAAAGACAATATAACAATTTTTCTTCCATACTCTATCAGAAATTTCCTATATTCATATAAATACAAGAGGATGTTCTATTTGTTGGAGATTTAAGGGAAATCTCTTTCTGAGATAACAAAATGGTGAATTTGTACTCTTGTCTTTTACTTATATAAGTATTAAATTGTCAAACTCCTGTAACAAATATTATTCTTGAATATGACCCATGCTTCTGATTTGTGAAAAGTATATATCTTTACTATTGACTTTACAATATTGACTCCAGAAAAGTAAATACCTTATTGTCTCCTTAATGATTAAATTAATATTACTTGATACTTATATACTAACACATAATATCTTAGAAAATTGGTAGTTGTTTTTTTTTTTTTGTACCAGGGATCAAACTTGGGACCTTGCACTTGTGAGGCAGGCGGAAGAACCACTGAGCTAAATCCCCAGTCCCTTGGTAGTTTTTTTAACAGTGTCAGCTTTCACTACATGAAGAATTTTGGCAACAAATAGTGACAGCAAGCTTCTGAAGACCACATTCATTCTTCTAATATCAATAATGGTATCTCCTAAAAATCACCTCCTGTAATTTTTTATTAACTTCTATATTCTCAAATTTAGATTAGCTCATTACAAGAAATAGCTGCTTGAAAACTTGATTTAGCATATATATATTGGACATTGTTAGTACTAAACATTTTGTTACTACAATGTCCTTCTTGCAACTTAATGTATTACTTGATACAAGTACTGAGAAAAGAATACTAAAGAAAAAAAAAAGAAAACAAGAGGTAAAGGAAATGGAAGAAAGAAAGAAAAAATGAAAGGAAAGAAAAAAGGAAGAAAAGTAAAAAATAAAACTGTACTTTGAGGAAATAGACTTCCTCCTTTCTGAAAAAGAAATGATGCCTATTTACATGTTAATCTTTCCATAGGTTTGTGAATTCTTCAGACAAGAAGTATGTTCTTCTCTTTTTTTAAAACATATTTTTCTGGTGTTGTGCATAGAATCTTGTACATGGTATATGTTCAGAAATATTGGATAAAGAACTAATCACATTCCCCTCACCACAGCAAACAGTTTAACACTTTGGGACACTGATTTTCTACTTCAGTATTTTCAACCTACTTAATATGGTGGAAATCGCACAGGTTGTGCACAAATTGGTAGATTACCTGGGTTGATATCACTCAGTATTATTGTTGTTATCATTTGATGTTCTATTCATGCCATTTCAGTCTAGCCAGACTCTTGTTCCTCATTATCTCACAGGCAGAGAAAATTTCTGTTTTTCTATCTTCCCTCACATTGCTCTGATTTCCTTTCTATTTGTTCAATTTACATTATATTTCAAAATCCTTCCGGGTCTCCCTCCTTTTTAGTGAAACACTTCCCTGCTACGTGAAGAGATCTTTCAACCAGTTGACACTATAAAGTTTGACACTATGCCCTTTCTGTAGCTTTCATTCCTGTGCCATTTGTAAGAGTCTTGCCTCCACAACTAGTCCATAATTTCATTAGGGTAGAATTCATTTTTCTGTGTAACAGAAAGTGGCCATGTTGTCTCATACCTTTAACACTATTATTCTTCCACCTAAAATTTTATTAATGATAACGTATTATACTTTCACATGTACTAGTTACCCATAAGCTAATGTTATAAAAATCATCCTTAGTGTAAAATTATGTCATAAGCAAAACATTTCAAAATGATACAATATTTTAAACAGACATCTAAAAGATATTAAATCAGATTCAAATTTGGGGGTTGATATGAGTTTTAAAATACTGAATATTTGGGTATAGACCTATACCAAAAATCTGGTAGTTCAGAGTTTTCTGGTGGAAGATTTATTTATCATATACTTCAAGCCAGAAGCAGGAAATCTAAAATGTTACATTCCTAAGAAGCTTGGTCTGCGCGCACAAAGCAAAAAAGAAGAGTGTACAGTATTCATAAAACTGAAAAACATTTTCTTTAAATGTTTAAAATTCACCTCTTTTCCCAAAGATATGTGTGCTCCAAAATAAAGAGTACATCGGTGTCTCCCAAAGTTTTATGTTCTAGAAGCTTGGTCCCCAGTGTGACGGTGCTGAGGAAGTAGAATCTTTTAGAGGTAGGGCCTAATCGGAGGTGATTAGATCGTTGGAGACGTGCCCTTGAGGGGTATTAGCATAGTTACTGAGGGACTGAAGTTAGTTTTCACAAGTGTTGGTTGTCATTAAAAAAAAAATTCTGTTCACTGAGTCTCTTGTTTCCTGTCTTGCCATGTGACCTCCTCTTCTCACAGGGGCTGCCACCACGGGGCCATTTGCCATTTTATGATGTGGCCTTCCCTGCAGCTGAGCAGATGGCAGTGCTGTACTCTTCCTGGACCACCAAAACTATAGGCTAAATAACTTTTTTCTTCATAAATTATGCAGCCTTAGATATTTTGCTATAGCAACGTAAAATTAACGAATACAATGTCTCTCTCCTACATAGCCTTGTGAAATCAAGTTTCCTCTTCTTGTGATCTCCCTCTAATACCATCCCCAGCACAAATCTTGTATGATTTTGATGTTCTCTAAGCACAGCAATTGAAGCATTTTTTCCTTACATGACACCAGATCTCTAAAGTTCATTTTATTAACAGAAAATAATAGTTCTTGACAGTAGTTTCTGGCTGAATCAAACTAGAAAGTTTCAGGTTTCTCTTTGGCTACAACCATTATAGCTAAAAGTAATGGCCTGCTTTTCTTTGTAGAAGACCCTCCAGAGCTGCTGTGGCATCCTTTCTGGATTTGTTAAACACCATGAAAGACAAACTATATGAGGTGAAGTCTGTTGTTGAAACAATGTCCTAAGGTTGAACATTTGAAGATTTAAGTCTGCTAAATTTGTTCTGACTCTGTTTTTCAGTCCTAGACAGAGTACATGTACCATTTTATTCTTTAGGCCAAACAAGCCTAAACATTTTTTCACCAAACCTCTCAAGGTAACCCAATCAGGCCTCTGCTGCCACACAGAGAGGCTATCTAGACCCGAATGAAGCCCCCACTAGCAGTTAGAAGAACTTTAGTCATAGCTGTCATTAGCAACACTAGTGGATGCAAAAAGGCTGTGGGTCACTGGGTGTGGTGGCCCATGCCTGTAATTGCAGCAATCTGGGAGACTGAAGCAGGAGGATTGTAAATTTGAGCCCACCCTGGGCAACTTTGTGACCTTGTCTCAAAACTTAAAAAAATAAGCTAGGGAATTTAAAAAAATGAGCTAGTGAATAGCTCACTGAGAAGGCCCTAAATCAGTCCTTAGTAACATACATACACACACACGCGCGCGCGCGTGCAGAGCTCTGGAGAGCTATATCCCATAGACATTGATACATTTTTTTAAAATCTAAAAAAGTTTTCAAACTTGCAAGAATTTCTTTTTAAAAATATGCATTAATATGCCTTATTTACTATTGCATGAACTATTGTTATTTCCTTCTCAAACAGCATAACTATGCATGACTCAATATTATAATTCTTTTAGTCTTTTTACAATTTTTTGTATTCTTATGAATATTCATATTCTTATGAAGAATTTCCATTTATTTTCCAAATAGAACGTACTGAAATGTGAACCAATTTATTTTTCTTTGATGGACAAACCACATCAATTAAAAATATAAATCATACATATTGTCTACATAATGTTTTCAACATATTTTTTCTGTTACAGAACTATTTCTCATATACTTATTTCTTTTTCTGTGAATGATTCAGAGACCTGGGTGTTGCCACTTTTGAACAGTTGGTGGCTCCAATGCTTTGCAGCTGTCTTATAAGTGTGGTACCAAAATAAGATGGCTCACTTTAAACCATTCAAAACACAATTTGAAAAACAGTGCATTTGAGTAAATATTTTGTATTTTATCAGAAACTAAAAGTTATATCAGATAAGAAGTTAGAAGTGTTGATGTTAACATGCTTCAGCCTGTGTAATACAGTGTAAATACTCATTAGTATATTCACCACTAAGTACACTTAAAAGATCAGAAGTATTCCAACAAAAATAAAATGTGAACCACATTTTAAATTTAAAATTTCCTAGCAGTCACATTTTAAAAGAATTAAAAGGGAAGAGTGACCAATATAAATAACGTAGTTTAACTCAATATGATGCAGTTTGTTTTATCATTTCAACACATAAAGTAAAAATTACTGGAGTTCTACCCCCAGTTCCACAGAAAATTTATAAAAGAATGAAATTACTGGTTGAATATTTTACATGCTTTGTGTTTTTTTTACCAATGTGTATTTTATACTTGCAACATACTTCACTTTGGACTAGCAATATTTTAGCTGCTCAGTAGCTCCAGGTGGCTAGTGGCTACTGAACTAGTGAGTTCAGATCTAAAGTAACTAAGGACAACAGTTCTATTCAGATTAGATGTGCTCTATAAAACTTTGATGGAAAGTAAAAGAAATCGTATTTTTACACTAAGTTTGTTCCTAAATTTGGAGCTCTTTTCCCACAGAAAATCATTCAGAAGACTTGGTTCATAATCTTGATGAAGTAGAAATGCAACATGTAGCTTAGCTAGCCACATATTAGTACTGTGTAGTATTGACATTTCCAGAGTTGTGCATTACTAATGAATTCTTGGATTGCTCTCTTGAGCCAGTGATCCCCTAGTATTTCACACAGATTGTGCAATTTCCCCAATACTTGAATTCCATTTCTGACTCCCCTCACATTTCCAGAATTTAGCATGTATATTCTTTTATTCAATATTTACAAAGTCTTCTACGCTCAATGTTTGCATTATCCTTCACAGTTATCACCTGGGCTTTAGTCTTGGTACCACCACTGATTAGTCCTATGGATCTGGACCAGTTATATACTCCTATGTATCATGTACATCTAAAATGTAGACAATTATAATACTCATGGGCTCTGGTGAAGATTAAGCCAGATATGTTAACACAAGATATCTATTACACAATAAATACCAACCTACACGTCTTAGTTGAGTATTGTGGATTCTGTAAAATGTCCAGCATCCTCTCTTATCAGTTTTAAAATATTTAACAAAATAAAGTGACTCGAGATTAGACCTTTGTTTATTTTGTTGCTGTTGTTGCAGAGTGAGGCATTTTATTGGAAGGTGTTTCTTATTTACACAGATAATGTAATAAAATACAGTCAGGCTCAGTCTTGCTCAGAGTGGAAGATAGGATCTTCTGAATATTTCACAGAGGAAGTGCTAAGGAAGCACAAAGACTGGAGCACATAGCTCTAAACAGCATTTTGTATTTTTTTTTTTTGGTACCAGAGATCGAACTCAGGACCTTGTGCTTGCAAGGCAGACGCCAGAACCACTGAGCTAAATCCCCAGCCCTAAACAACATTTTGGAAAGTATGTTTTCCAACAAAATACAGGCATGTCTTACTCCCTTGTGTTGTTTATTCATTATTGTACGGTATCCATTTTGTTGCTATAAAGGAAAAAATTCAACTTTTAATTATAGAGTTAGTCTGTAAATCTACATAGCATATCTACTGCATAATTATAGTGTGCTAGGTGTCAGCTTGTGATACTGGGATAGCAGAGAAAAATGAAGCATTTAAAAAATAGAGCACAGCACACTAGTTTTGAATTTGGGGCAGTAAATTCGACTTGCTACTTAACTGCATGGAAACTAAACATGTTTTTGAAACTAGTTAAAAGTGTTTATTATTTTCTCAATTGTAAACCAGTTTTCACATTAAAAAATCTAGAACATCTGGAGAAACAAGTAATCTGTACCATCTGCTGTTGTCTAATTCAAGAATAATGATCTGGGGATGAAAAAGAAATGAAAACCATAAGTTGGGTAACAATTCCAAAAACAACTACTAGAAAAATATTTGTGTAATCATCAGTATCTGAGATTTTCAGTTGATTAGCATTTACCATATGTGGCCACAGACCTACGTCTTGATAGCAATCATAGTAAGTTGGAAACTAAAAACATTGTGATGGATATTATTAGAATGACTCAAGATGAAATTATACACTGATAATATACTGTTTTCATATTTTAATCCTATCTCTAGTAATAATGAATCAATTATATCTACATATTCAATAATGTGTAGGTAGCTGAGATCTTTTATCTCATTTACTTATCACACAATTGAAACTATATTCTTTCAGGCCATAGTTTTCATATTGTACCCCACAGAAGTCACTACAGAATGGGTAGTTTATGGATAGTTGAAGCTTGTATTAGGCTGAAGGTACTAAGATTTACAAAGTGTAAATTCCAGAAAGTTTCTGAAGGGAAAATTGATGGCACTGTAGTCCCCCTTATCCTGGGTGACATGTTCCACGATCCCCAGTGAGTGTCTGAAACCACATACAGTTATGAATTGTATAACTTAATGTCTTTCCAACTTAACTAAGCATTTATCAGGTACTGTGACTGTAGCTTTTGCAGTTTGAGGTGTGACAGTAAAGCCAGCATGTATTTCTTTCCTCTTCTTTGCAATTTCATGTATGAAAGATTTGTTCTTAACATAGATCATAGTAGCCGTAGCATACATTTTTTTTCTTTCCTTGCAGAGAACTTTAACCTCTTTATGTAAAGGAAGCATTTTATCATTTCTCCTTGGCATATCCCAATTGCTAAGATCACTACTCTTATACTTTGGAATTAGTATTAAGTAAAATAAGAGTTACTTGAACCCAAGCACTATGATTCTGAGACAGTAAGACAGGTACTGAGTGACTAACAGGCAGGTAGAGTAGTCAGTATGGATAAACTGGATAAAAGCATGATCCACAGACTGGGGGAAAGGATTTCATCATACTATTCAGAATGATATGCATTTTAGGTATGTGAATGTGTTTTTTAATGAAAATTTCCATTTAATGCTTGTGGATGATAGTTGTTTCAGATAACTGAAGCTGTGGAGAATAAATCCACAGATAAGGGGCCATTTCTGTACAAAGATTGATTACATATGCATGTTAACAGAAAAATTAATATCAGTGACAAAATAATAAGATGGAAGTTATTTGGTCTGAAATGTTGTGGTAAAAGATGAGGCAGTTGGATAAGATGGTTTTCTTCTTCCTCTTGGTGAAATTCTAGTTATTTGGTGAGTAGAAGGCTGATAGATTCAAGTTTTGAAGAGGTTTGTAGAGAAAGGAAGCAGGCAGGCAGGCCTAGATAGACAGATTTGAGCAGAAAGCAGTGCTAACACACTGTTTGATAATGTATATTTCTTTTTCCTTTTTGCCACAATTAGTTGACTATGGAAATCTCCATAAGAGAACTCAGTGAAGGCAGATAAATTCTTTAATGACACCCCAAGTTTGTTTGATCCGTGTTTTCTGCTTTTAATTAAGACCTAATTAAGTGAAAAAAGTTTTAACTTTCAGAATAATTCATGTACACGTTTTTACTGTACAGACACTGCTATGTTTTTTATCTGGAGTTTTACAGATTAGCCAGAAAGGTAAATGAAAGTAAAAATGTTAAAGTGATTTTTTTCTTGATGAAATTTATCATTCTCAAATGGGAAGGAAATCAAGAGATGTAGGAGGGGGAATAAAGGGAGGGAAAGGGGATGATAAAAGTAACTAAGATGTGTTATATACATGTGCCGGTTCCACACAAGCAAGGTAAACATTATGTTCTGAAAACATGTACTAATGAAAATGAAATTTAAAAATTATTAGATATATTTATCCGTAATTTTATGAAAATCAGAAGAATCAGAATTATAAAATTGTCAATGATCCAAGTAGATTCTTTCTCCTTATTTTAGTGAAAATTAACCAAGACCAAATCTCAACTTTTTGTATTTCTACTTTTCTTTACTTAATCTAAGAGTGAGCAAGTGTGCATATGTTGTGCAATTATGTATGATTTTCCCTTGTAAATGAAATTTTTAATAAGTAGCTCATTTTATGTAACTCTAGTAACATGTCATTTTTCTAAGCCTTAAAGCAAAACATTCATTTTGAAACTTTCTTTTCTCCTGAGAACAAATGATAATATTTTAAACCAACCACATTCTCTCTTGGGCTAAATGCTTTGAGAGTATGAAAATGAACTCTTCACTGAGTCTCTACACAAGGACTTTACCAAAAGCGATAAATCAAGGCACGCAAACTAGAATACCCAGTAACAAGGTGATAAATACCTTACCAGATGAACAAAGAAAGTTACATGAGAATTGAGAAAGGTGTCATGATTTCCATATAAGACAAACTGCTCTTATGAACAATAGATGTAAGTTGAGATATGGTTAGGGACTGAGAATAAGGCTCCAGGAAGGAACACTTTAGGCAAAGGCACAAAGATGGGAAAAGGAAATACTTCAGTATGATTTTAGTGAAGTGCATATACAAAGTAACAGTGGAAAACAATGAGGAAGGGGTAGATTGGGCCTCAGCTCAAGAAGGACTTTGAACAGTAGGCTAAGTAATGAGCAATGGTGTGTCATTAAGTAGAATGAAAGAAGTTAACTACACATGGAAATCAGACAAACTTGGGTCCCAGATCTGGTTGCACTGTTCACTTCCTTGTGGTCTCAAACAAGTTACTTAACCTTTCTGAACCTTGATTTCTTTCATGGGTGTAACAGGGATAATAGTTCTACCTATAGGCTGTAATGTGGATTAGATGGAAATAACGATTGTTAACACCACTGACATTTATGCATTGTAAGTAGTTTATAAAAAGCTATTGCTAATATTAGTAATGCTAATAAATGTTTTAAAAATATAGCCTTAACCTTCATGTTATGTGAAATTGTTTAATTGCTTCGTTACCCAAGTCATGAGGCAAAACTACCCACTGCCATTCTGTGACAGAACCAGATTAATTTTCTATCTCATTATGACAATTTTGTATCTTGTTTTGATTTATTTATGTTTTGGGTGATGTCTTTATATACATGTAGAATATGACAACTAAAAAATTAATTATGTATGTGATTCTTTCAAATTTACATAAATAGTGTGAAGAAATGCCTTAGTTTGTTTTGAGCAGTTAAGCTTTTTCTGCTGATTGTTTTTTCAAGAGAGCTTGTTTAAAACAAATCCCCCCTCCCCCAATAACTACAAGAGACCTAACAGGCCACTTAGCTCCAGAGAATCTGGAGACTCTGAGAGTTAGCGACTATTGAAAATGGAGGAAAATTTTTATTATATCCAGGGGTTGATGTTTTACCTCCTCTTCCTCCTCCCCCTGCTCCTCCTCCTCCTTTTCCTGCTTCTCCTCCTCCTCCTCTTCTTCTTCTCCTCACTCCTTAATAATGTGATTAAAAGTGATTTTCTTGCTGAGATGCTTCATACAGAAAACACTGCAAAGAATCTTATGAAGATTCTCTGGTCATATAATAAAGTAATAGGAAAAATATTTTATTTACAGTAGTATCTAAATGAGCATATAAATACTATAAATGCCAATGGCACCTACCTGTTGGTTCCTTTACTTTCTAAAAATAGTTATTCGGGTTTACTGTACATATTTCCACCCTTAACTGTTGATACTGACTTGTTTTTCCTTTCTATATGTCACCTCCTTGATTTGCTGGAAGCCAACTTAGTGAAGAGGTGGCAGATGATATTGAGGCCATGAAAGTAGGAACAAGGGACATTTGGAGCACAAGAAGCCATGGGCAAGAAGATGAAGTGGGATTTCATCACATTTTTAATAATCTGAAGGGTCTAGTGTGCTCTGCATAACTACTGTCCCATTGACTTAGGCTCCTAAAATTGCATTAAAGCACCTTAATTAATTTAGTTATAAAGATTCATATTTAATAAAAATTTACTGAACTGTGAAATGAGCATTCAGAGTTCCCATGAAATATCTGAAAATCTCTTTTGAAGGTTGGGCATTTTTAAAGACCCTTTTAACCCTAATCTTTTTATATGCTTCTTTTCTTTCCTCTGATGTTGGGGAATGTGGACTTTACTTTAAGGACAGTGTGGACTTTTACTTGTATATTGCATTTTCAGATTACAACTGTAAATTTGGAAAATACCATAAAAAGAAGTAATAACTAGAAATAACCAGCTAGTGTATTTTTATTTTCCCTTTTTCAATGAAATTTTTAGTGCAAGTCCCATTATTTTCTATGTACATTTTTTACTCTGGTTCTTCACATAGAACATTCCTCAATTTTTTGGTAACTTTGAAACATAATTTTTGTTAATAGCACTCTTTTCCATCATATTGATGATGTGGGAATGTGAATTATTTTTGTAAGAGTCATGATTGAATGAGGGAAGGGACATGAGTGTGTGCTGCCCAAACACTATTATTTTCAATATTTCCCCCCTACACAAATAGCTTAATATAAGGAGATATTTATACTTATTTTAAAGATTTATGTTTGATTAAGTTGGATTTTGCAATATTAGGAACACATGCCAAGCAGTTACACAAGAAAGCAACCAGCTTCTTGAGCCTGAGGTCTGGTGAAGCCATGACCGCCTTTCTTTGTACACTATGTTCAGGGCTCCCAGACCCCTTTATGGTCCTTATTTGTTTATGTATCTCCTGAATTATAAATTTTTTTCAGAACAAGGATTGCATTTAATTCATCTCTGCATTCCTTGTTCCTTACTTGGCATGGAGCCTGGTATGTAGGTGCTTTGATGTTTGATGGAGTTGATGAAGTGATTCAGAGCAAACTGAAAGTTGATAAAGAAATCAGTGGGGTTTGGTGTGAATAAATGGTTTAGGTAATGCTTTTCTGATTCCGAGGACACAGTCACTGTGTTAACTGTGTGGGCAGGGCTGGTAATGGAGATCCAGGGTGATTGTGTCTCCAGTTTTTCTCTGTGTAATATCTGAAAAGTCAAATAAGAGATACAGAAGGCAGGGAATGTGTTTTGAATTTTGAGGTTTTCAGTGTGACTTTTTTTTTTCTGAGAGAAGGATAAGGTAATTGATAACAAACAAGACAGTTAAAAAAAACTTGTTATTTTATGATTGTAGAAAAGGTTTCTTAAAGTGTCATTTGTGTTTACACTTAGTTGAATTAAAAGAATAAAGCAGTTTGGTAGAATACATACTACTTATGTGTGTTTGGTAGAGTCTATGTGTTGTAGCTATCTCTCTGCAGAATACAGTTTTCCTTTTTATAAGGAGAAAAGGAGACCATTTTATGTTCAGTTTCTATAGTTCATATGCCATTGTCCAAGTAGTCAATATTGTGATTTGCATAGTACCTGGTGATGCGGAATAAATATATTTGTCAAAGTGATTTATATTCAAGAGTATAATGAATATTTGTATGCTTTGAACTTTAAATTATACTTTTATCAACATAATAATTATTTGACTAACTTGTTAGTCATAGTTTGTTGTATTAAGAATAATTAATACAGTAGTAGTAGAGTAGTATATAATATGACTTAATTTTTTAAAATTTATATATTAATTGGTACATTTTAGGTATACAATTCATTTACGTTTATCATTGGGTGCTTGTACTTGAACATGATGTCTCTCAGTTCTTATTTTTTCCCCATTACCTATGCGCCCTTCACCCCCTCCACCCTTCCCTATATACATAGACTTTGTTTCCATTTTTTTTTCATTCTCATAATATTTCCTTTCCCTTCTTCCCTTTCCCCTTCCCCTCCCACCACCTCTACCCCTTTGGACCTTTTCCTATTTCAAATTATCAATTATTCATTTTAATCATTTTCATCCTTATTTACACTTTCAGTTTCTCACACTAGAGAAACTATTCGGTAT
>NW_004624779.1:1617224-1667116 GCF_000247695.1 Heterocephalus glaber | reverse complement strand
GAATCCCCTACCTCTGGGCCGGGAGCAGTGGGAGGGATGGTGGCCCAGAAGCCCCTTCCTCTGAGCCAGGAGCAGTAGGACAGAAGGTGGCCCAAAAGCTCTTTCCTCTGGGCTGGGAGCAGCGGGAGGGATGGTGACCAGGAAGCCACTTCCTTTGGACCAGGAGCAGTGGGATGGTGGCTCAGAGGCCCCTACCTCTGGGCCAGGAGCAGCAGGACTCAGTACCTTGGTCTGGTGTCCTCTGCGTCTTTGTAATGTGGAACCAGGTGGCTGCCTACCTGCAGCGGGGTGATTCGGTGTCCCTTTTTTTTTTTTTTTTTTTTTGGTACCAGGGATCGAACTTGGGTCCTTGCTCTTGCATAGCAGGCATTGAAACCACTGAGCTAAATCCCAGGCCTGCTTGTACCTTTTCATATGGAAATAGAAGGAATCAGGCTGAATACTAATTAAATCTCAAAGACACTTGTAAAGTTCTGTCATACCTAGGGAGAGTTAAAAAGGTTTGTATATGAACCTTATTTATAAGTAGCAAAGATTAACATATGATAAAGGGAATCTTTACAAGGAACAATTAAAGATCAATTATGACAATGATACACAGCAGTGAAAGCCTCTGGAAGAACTTTCTTCTCATTAATCAGCAATAATTATCAATTAAGAGGCTTAATCATTAGAAGAGTGTCTACATTTTGCATCTTAAGAAGTTGGTGATAATTAGTATCCCAATCTTGCTCTCTGTGCCCATTATGTTCAGAGAGGAGTTACTTTTTTTTTAAAAAAAAATGATTTTTAACTCGCGACTTTGAGCAACCTGTATCTACATCAAGTGGAGATATAAGACCATTTTTTTCTGTTACTCAAAAACTTGATTTGATAGGTGCATAAATGCCAAACAAATGTGAAGGAATATAAAGAGGGCAAACGATTTTACTTTTTAATTATCATTGATTTAGAGGAAATGGTTTATTACCCTCATTACATGTAGGATGTTACTAATAGATCGTGAATTAATGGCAGGTATTTTTCCAGTGGGAAAAAATAATGACTATTGATTGAGGAGTAAT
Organism: Heterocephalus glaber; assembly: GCF_000247695.1. The sequence goes on along the minus strand of NW_004624779.1, from coordinate 1,666,052 downwards.
ATGAACTAAAAGTTGTACAAAACTCATAAAATATATTATTCCAGTTAACTCCATCAAAAACATTATAATGTGAACATTGTATTTTCCTCCCATTTTACATAATAAAGGAAGTGTCAAAGTGGTCTTAGTCTTAACTTGACCAAAGTGACACTTTATCAGTATTCATTCTGGAGGATATTTTTATGTCTGATTTTAAATTAACTCACCTGAATATTTTAATATTTGAGATAGTATATCAAATGTTATGGGAAAATAATTAGAACAATTCTTTAACTTTTTATTCAGTGATACATTTGATAAAGGCATTAAAGTTGAGACATCTATGCTATATTTTTGTCATAAAAAATAAAATAAGTGAAACAGATATCAGAGATTTACTGAAAGTTAGACTAGATGATGCAATGATCCATAAATAACTTTAGTTGAAAAATGACAACGTGGTTTGGAGGGATTTATTCATACTATCCATCAGATAGTGATTTTTTCCACTATGAAAGTAATATAAAAATTTAGGAATTAAGTGGAAGGAAGTTAAAATGTCAACTGCTGCTTAAGAAATAAACACCCAGCACTGGGGAAGCTGAAGCAGGAGGTTTGCTGCAAGTTTGAGGACAGCCTGGGCTACATAGTAACTTCAAGGCCAGCCTGAACCACACAGTGAGACTCTGTCTCAAAAATCAAAACCACATCACACCAAAACCAACACCAACACCAGCACCAAAGAGTTCTGGTGAAGGTAACATAGGATGAACAAGAAAATCAGACTTAGGGAGGCTGTATCCATTGAGTACCCTCTGCTCAGAGGGTACAGGTGGAGATAATAAACTCCCTTCACTTCACCAGGTTTATCTGGCAGATAAATCTTTGGGGCCCCTAGTTCTTCTATCGAATGACCAGCACCAAAAAGATGTAAAATGTTATAAGGTCTCTCCTTAATTTCTAGAAATCATTTGTTTAAGGAAAAATATTATGTAATCCATGTTAGGAAACAACTGAATTTATTTGTTTCTGCATTTCTTTTGGAAGATATTGGTAAAATCAATGATGAAATTGAATTTCACATGTGAATTTTACACTGTTGGAAAGCAACTGTCATGTTAGTGCAAAACCTACATTTGGAAATAAGAACATTTTGTATTCATTTCTGTTATAGTATATGGCAATTTGCACATATATACTGCAGCTTTTTTTTTTTTCTTTTTGGTTTTTGAGACAGATTCTTGCTATGCAGCTCAGGTTGGCCTTGAACTCAGGGTGATCTTCCTACTCAGCCTCCCAAGTGCTGAGATTACAGATGTGGACCACCATACCCCGCTGAACTGCAACTTTGAAGAACATTGTTTTTATATCTTAGATTACAGACTAGAATTAAATTGTTTGAAGACTTTTAGTTTCATAAACTCATTGAATGTTGCTGGTTTCTTTTCATAATATCTTCCTAATATTCTTTTTTTAGAAAGCAATTAATATTTTTATTTCTCAGTGAGTTCTCTGAAATAAATTTCTTTTAATAGACATTGCAAATATAAAACCTGTAAAATTAAATATCATATGAAATACTCTTAAATTTCCACTGGAGAACAGTATTTACCTAATGCTTTTTGTAAAGTAGCTACATTATTTTTTACTTGAAGCATAATTACTTTGAGATAGTGACATAAGACATCTAAAATATTTCAACATTATTGCTGTACATGTACTGATGATTAGAAGATGAGGATTTTCAAATGGAAAATTTGCAGTATATATGTATATATTTAGAAAATATTTGCTGGAAACTGTGTTTGCTGATCAAAGTTTCCCCACTGACAGCCATGTTAACTTCAATTTGGTGTCTGGATTTGAGTATTTGGTCGAATATTTGTTATGTAATCTCTCCCTTGGCCTGTCTTTTTACAGCCACTGCTGTCTGCACTTGAGGAAACTTCAGAGGAGAACCCCTCAATTTCCTTCTGGTTGCCTGGGGGCAGAAACTCATTACTGGGGTGGCTAGGACTGACTTTTAATTTGGCTCCCTTTATTAGTGTAGCTAAGGGTAGAGAGCCTGCGCTGAGAGACAGAACATGGGTCCAGAAAATAATCAGGATTTTTTTGGGGGGGGCCGCGGTATAACGAAGTGGAAGTACTTGTATTGAGGAAGTTCTTGTTCTGACTACTTTCTCTTCACCTCATTGATGATGGAGAGAGGCTTTTCCATAAATAACATGAGATGGGGAAACAGTACTAGGCAGATGAAATATAAAGCAGCCTACTAGTCACAATACTCAGTAGGGGAGAAGGACATGCTTGGGGTGAAGTTGTGTCTTGCCTGGCTGTGTGGCGGTGTCACTTATGAGCAGAGTGAAATAGGGGGGCTGTGAAAGGAAGCTCTTTTCTGGCAGGAGGGTGGGGGAGTGTGGGGAACAGGGAAAGAGGACATTACTAGAACCTCTGCAGTAAGTCCTAGTCTCCTGCGAGTCACGACAGCACAAGGCAAATTAACTTATTAGATAGGAAAGACAGAAGAAATAAGACTTAGAGAAGAAGCTGAGCTTTGGGCCTGATCAGTGCTGCTCTGGGCGGCAAAGAGGAAAGCCCTGAGCTTGCCACACCTTTATTCAGTCCATAAGGAGAAACAAATGTTAACAGATGACTCAGGGCATAGCGGTTCAGTACATCAGAGTAACAAATGTAAAAGGTGACTCAAAGGGCAGCAGCAGCAGCTGCGAAAATCCTAGATCAATAAGGAACTATGCAGATGAAGATTTTGTTCCTCTCAGGATGCCTTCAGCTGGTGTAATCTTGTCCTGTAGCATCACAGCATCACCGGACCATTAAGGTTTTAGGTGTGACCAGAGGTGAAGATGGAGTTATGTCTCCACATGCCATAGCTGGCCTATAGGCAGGAAAACTAGACCCTGATCATGATTTAATTGTGAAGTGGTTTTCCCCCCAAATTATGTAAAATTGTTCCCGACAGGGGAGAACCTTGGTTTCCATGGGAAGATGTAGGGAGGGAAACCTATTACATTCAAGATAAGGCAGGGTGGAGCTAATCTAGTGGATGGGGAGCTAACCAAGAGAGATCCTTGCCTCCTGCTTGGGGGCCACATCTGGCAAGAGCAGGAGAGCTCATGGCTAGGCAGTTGGAAGGGACCTTGTGAGGTCTGAAGATGTCAAAACAATCTGTGGAATGTTAACCCGTACAGTGTCATGGTTAAATGTCTGTTGGGGGCAAAAGATAAGAGGAAGTAGTACCCTGATATGCCACTGCGGTACTAGAAGAGGCTCATAGGCTGTCCAGTGGATACCTGTAAGTGAGGGGGTTTTTACTCATAAATGATACAGTGAGTTCAAGGGGCCCCAGCCCCAGCATCTGGCTCATCAGAAGCAGGGAAGTGCAGTGGTTAAGGAGAGCAGGCGTTGTCATGCCTCACTTGCATTTGGGCAATTGTCAGATCCGTGGTTTATGGAAAGTTATTTAATCTCATTCTTCTGTTTCTTCATTAGTAGTATAATAGTGTTGAGATGTTAAGGGAGATAATACTTGTAAATACTTAAAAAATATTGGCTGTTATTATTGATTTAGTATGAAAGTTATCCAAACTAGCTTCCAAGGATGAGCTAATTGACATCAGTGGTCAGCATACTGGAGAGTCTGTTTCTCTTTCCAAGGTCCAGAGTTGAAAAACTGTAAACAGATACTTAGAAGTATTAGGGAAGTTTGACATTTGGGAGATTATTAAGGTGCTTTAAAATAATGACTTTCAAAAGTCTCCTCTCTAAGGCTATTGATAGTTTGAAAGCAAGACACAGGGCCTATTACATAAGAGACATTCAATAAATGTTGATTGAATAGCTTTCAAAAAATGAGGCATTATGACTACAAAATTATGGAAAGTACTCCCTGGGTTCATTTATAATATTTACAAGTAAATTGAACAAAAGATTAGTTACAGCACAGTGTGTAGCAGTTGTTGTAAGCTGTTCATGTAGAAGGTGTTTTTAGAAGGTGGGATGTGTTGTGAAGTTTCACAGCATAGCACACATACTATTTCACTGGATGGCACAGGGATACCGGGAACAAAAGTCCTTCCAAACCACTTGGTGGCTCATCCACTGTGGCAGCATTAAGGGATAAGTGGCAGTGACGAAATTTGCAAATGTTATTTTCTCACTAGATCTACTTCATTTCTATATCTCACTTCCCACCTGTTTTGGCGAAATAAATTATAAAATCACTGGGAAGAGAACTGGCCTGGATGTCTCTGTAAGCCTTGTAATGCCTAGCTTAGTGTTTTTTTTTTTCTTTTGTCATAGTAGCTATTGAATATATTTGTTAGTTGAGGTGTTTTTACTGAACCATCAACACTTTGCGGTGGCATCTGTGATTTTTCTCTTTGCATGATAAGTTGTTTTAGAGACCTTATAGGAATGAACTGGATCAGGTAATCTGAGACTTTTGAATGGTAATAGTCTGTGGTGGGCAACTATAACAAGGAGAGATCTTAGAATAAAGAAGTTTTGAGAAAACTTGGGAGGGAATTTATTAGCCTTGTATTAACATATAAGGGATTCTAGCAGAATAAAATTATACAGGTAAAATTATGCATATTACTTGTAAAAATGATGACAAATTATTAAACAGTCATTGGAGTTATTGGCTCTCAGCTGACAGGTGCTTTGGTATAATATGAAATGGCAGAGGAGCATAGGCTCTGGATTCTGACACCTTGGTTTGATTTCTAATACCACAACTTACTTTAGGCCTTGGACAAGCCACCTTAGCTCTCTGCCTGTTTCCTCACCTGTAAAACAATGATAATAGTGATAAGTCTTTGCAGTGTTGTTATAAAGATTAAATGAATGAATTAGAATCCATAAAATGCTTCCAGGATTATCTGGCACATAAGGGCTATCTGGTTGTTGTTTCTTCCCACAGTTATAGCTGACTTCCAAACAGTCTCCATGACAGGGGTCACAGCAGAAGAAACTCATGGACAGAGTTTTTGTTCACTTGTTTTTCTGGCATATGTATATAAAGCTTTGGATGAGGCCTAGAATTTTAAAAAATAAAACCTGTTGTTTTCTATGCTTATTAAGGAAGCTTCTAAGAAAAAATTTGGGGAATGGATGTCAAAAGCATAGCGAGCACTAATTCACTCTGAAGCAATGTCCCAGCCACAACCCTGGAATGACTTTAAAGGGAGCAAGCTCCTGTTCAAAGTGCTGCCTTTGATGTCAAGTGGTCATTAAAAGTCCCATGGCACTTCACTAAGATGTAAGATTATTCATCTCTATCTCTTGGCAGGGGTTCAATTCGAGATGAAATTCCCTTAAAGTGGTGAAGGTATTTATAGTCCCCCTCTGCCAGTGTTTGTAAGTAGTTCTGTTCTGCTGGAGCGGCATTCTCTTCAGGTGGCTCCAAATGGACACTCTTGTCCACGAAGGCTAAGTTGCTGAGTCAATCGCATTTACAGAATGTGCTTTGCCATTTGGTGTAGGGTTTCTAATACATTTCTTTTGTAAACTGTAAACGGACAAAATTCTTCATCATTTTCAAATTACTTACAATCTTTGCTTTTCTGTCTTTCTTTTGAGACATTCCCCTGAGCATCTTACCTTAGTGTTCTCTGAGAAGCATTTTAAAGAAATTTGGAATGTGGTAAAGCTCAGTAAGGCCTCCACAGACACAAAGGGCTGAGATTACATATGATGCTAAAGGGTGATAAGAGAAAAAATTGCTGTGATAATAACAACGTGGTAACATTTGATTGCAGTTCTGAACCCTTGGAAACAATTGTAATGCCATACAACATTGTTCAAAAACAGTAACATAAAACCATTTAAAAATAACACACTTTGAACCTAAGTGCTATTAGGCTTCTTAAAACAAAAAACAAACAAACAAACAAAAAAACCCAAAGCGTTTGCTTTTTGTATTATGTCCAGGTCCCATTTCAGGCAGTCTGAATTCAAGTCCCTATGTACAGAGGACCTGGATTTGTAGAGAAATGTTTCATCCCAGTTCCAGTTGATGTTTCTCATTTCTGTCTCTCAGATCCTCTTCATACGTTTTCTGTTTTCATCAGATGGCTTGTTTTTTTCCCTCCGGATGGACTGCGAGGGCGAGATCTCCTTGAAATTATCTGGCTCAGCTTGGGTCTCACAGCTCTGAGCTCTCCTGCGGTGGGCCGGGGTGGATAGCATCGCAGCAAGCGCCCAGCCAGGACGCAGGTCGGGGGCGTGGCCTGTCCGCGGGGCGTGGCGTGGCGTGGCGAAGGCGGGGCTTTCCCGCGGAGCGCGCGGGCGGGCGCGTCCCAGGTTAGCAGCGCGAGCGGAGCCTGGGGTGGCTGCGCCGGCAGTGGCCAGGGCTGGATGCTCGCGGCTCTCTGCGGCTCCAGCACTTTTCTTCCCCGCGCGGCGTCCTCTCGCCTAGGCCGGGGGGCGACACCTGGCAGGGCTCCGTCTCAGAACTCTGGTGTCTCAGCCTTGGGGACCTCAGGGAGCCGAGGCTCGCAGGTGGAGCCCAGGTCCGAGCGCAGCCTCGCAGCCCCCGCCTCCGGATCGCACCCGGGAAACCTCGGCCCCGGGCTCCAGGCCGCGCTGCGGCGGGAGGGCCGTCCTCGGCGGGAAGGGTATCCGGACCCCGGCCATGGGCGCGCAGACCTGGCGCGTGGGCTTCCGCTGTTTCTTCCTCCTGGCTCTCTTTGGGGCCGCCCGAAGCGAGGGCGTGCAGACCTGCCAAGAAGTTCGGAAACTTTTCCAGTGGCGGCTCGCGGGAGCCGTCCAGGGGCTGCCGGATTCGCCACAGGCAGGTAAGGAGCCGCCGGCCGGCCGGGGCGCGGCGCCAGGCGCGGGGCGGGGTCCCCGAGCGCCCGCCCTGTGGTCCCCCGCCCGGGCTCCGGAGCTGGCGCTTAGTGGCGAGATGACCTTCCGGCACCCTAGCCGCGAAGGTGTATCCCGAGGAGGCCCGGGGAGGCTCGGGGTGCGCCCGGGACCCCTAACTGCGCCTGTGGCTATGCGAGCTCCAGGCGCCGCTTCCCGCCCGGCTCCTCCGTCTCGCAGGATGCGCTGGAAGGAGCGAGGAAGCAGCGTCTGGGGACAGCTGGCCCCACCGCGTTTCTGTGAGGAGAGGGAATTTCACTGGGAGCTGTTTTCTCACAAGCTGAAAGGAGTTGGGTTGGTCGTCCCAAGCTGATAGTAAAAACAGGAACGAGGGCGACCGTCTTTTCTGTAATGAGGTCCCGGATCCTGTACACTGGGTGTCTCGACCTTTAGGGCCCCCCCGCGCGTCTCGGCACCAAGTCTTTCTTGTAGGAAACCGGACTTCCCAATGTATGTCCCAGAGCTGCGAGGTAGTTTCAGATCTGAGAGGTGTTAGGGCAACAGGCGATCAAACTTAACATATCCAGGAGCCACGTAACGCGGATGAGATGAACCAGAGTCTCAAAGCGGGTGAACGGTTACGTAGCCAGTGCTGATCATGCTTCCTGTGAACAGGTTTTGACTACGGTTCATATCCTGACCCCATCCTCACCGCACATTTTTGTCTACTGGCAGGCGTTCCAGGGCTTGCTCTATTCGGAAGAATAGGGCTTAGTTGTCCAATGCAATAGCAAGGTGACTGGAGCTAAGTCACATGTTATTGGAGCAAAGGACCTCTTTAGCTGTGACTGCGAAGAAAGCACAGAAATGAATGCTGTGAGATTACTTGGTTGAACAAAGAATTTGTGGAGAGGATGCCCGAGTCTAAAATCCACCCACTGTCTGGGTTCCAAGGTTGAAGAGATCCGCTCTGAGCACTACCCAGCTGTAGCACATTTGCTTGATTGTTTTTCTGGCTGTGACCACAGTTCTTGTCACCCCGAGAAGGAAATCTGATTATTTGGGAACATTGAATCCATTTCAGTTTACACAACCTTCTTGAACAGGGAACTATATATTTGCATACCTATCAGGCATTACTAGATGCCTTTTCTCCACTACTTGAAACAACATAGTTGATATTCTTGCCTCCTTAAACAAAATTACCTCTTGTAAATACGTAACAATCCATTAAGAAATAAATCTCACTTAGCTGCTGGTAAAGCCAAAGTGTACGCGTGTATATGCGTGTGTGTGTGTGTGTGTGTGTGTGTGTGCGCGCGCATATGGTGAGAGTGTTGAGCTGTGAGATCCTCATTTGAATTATTAGGTTTTGCTCCCCAAATGCCATAGTTTTGGTGGAGATATTCAGTGAGTGTTGCTACCTCCCCAATAAGGCCCTAGTTTCAATCCCTTCTCATATCTCAATATTTCTGGTACCTGCTTAATACAACATATCGGCTAGAAGGTATTTCTTTTTCAGAAATGTGTATGTCATTTATTTTGAAGAGGAACTTCCCAGAGTATTAATCACTGAGATAATATTTTACCAAGATGTATTGTACAGTAAAACTGAAGCTCTGCCCTACTGAGAAAGAAATGCTTGTCATTATTTGTGCTGATACATAGCACATAAAGTGCCAGGATGGCAAGAATCTTCTTTTCCAAGTTGTTCTGAATTGTTACCTATTGCTAGCCCTTTTTAAATCTGTGGCTTAAGCTGATGGAGCAGTCACAGTGGCATCACTGAAAGGGCTGGGCAACCTGCACTCTTAGAAACGTTGTTGGTGCTGATGAAAGGAAATGCTGAATGCCTTGGATCTTTTAATTAAGAAAAGGTCATGTGGAACTGTTATCCTGATTTGGACTCATCCAGCAAAAGACATTAATATATGAATATGATACAATTCTGATTTTCCTTGTTTCTGTATTGTTGGTCATTCATTTGAATAATTCAACAAAATATTAAACTCTTTCTTTTAACATCTATTTCTTTCTTCTTCCCAACTAAAATCTTTCTTAAATTAATTGAAGTACACATACCATATTTTTAGTAAATGTTTTCATTTCTGTATTTATATGCAATCTATAACATTTAACATGATTGGATAGTAGTAGTTGGATATCTTATTTTCTAAAATTATCCTCAGTCTCAAGGGAGAACATGATTAAAACATAAGTAGTCATTTCCATATGAAGATACAAATACTACTATTCTTTTAATAAATGTATTTAGCACACAGGCTTTCACTGACTGAAACTAATTTGATATTTGTTTTTCTTAGAACTATTTTTTCAATGCTTTTTTTTTGCATTTCTTGTCCACAGTGATTAATTCCTGAGATGTCCAGCCAGAATGCCATTTTTATAATGTAAGAAGGTAGAATAAGTTTTACAGTTTCTTCCTGCACTTGTGACTTTTATAACTTCTGAAAAGTATTCTATTCAGTTTAAAATTATTATACAGTGAGAACAATCATTTAAACTGTTTCTCAGATTTCCCTCACCTTTGTTCTCTACACTGCTCCAATTCTTTTAGGCCTATTGAACTCCTAAGGATGTTTGGACGAGAAATGTAAAAAAGGAAAGAAAGTGTAAATGTGTTTAGAATTACAGATTTCCCTGTGTTCTGATTTTATTTCTTAAGTAGTAGTCAAGGTGCCCTTTGCTCTTACTTATTTTATTCAGAAAAGAACTGTTGATGGAAGTGTCTTTTAAAGGTCCTTTTATTTATTTGGGAGGGGAGGTAATGCTGTCCCATTGAAATTCTCTTCACACATGTCTTGTTCACAATGCATTATTTCCTCCTTTAGAGATTTTCCTCCTTCAGAGAGCTATAAAGAAATTGGAGAGTGCATTCAGGTGATTTATATACTAACTAGTTTTTCAAATGTGTTCATTGATAGAAAACTCTACATTTGTGCAAGATTACTCTTAGTTAACTCTCTGTTGCTACAACAAAATGTCTGAAGCACTTGGGTTATATAGAGAAAATGTTTATATGGCATATGGTTTTGAAGTCTCCAGTTCAGGATCGAGTGGTCCCTATGTCTTGGGACTTTAGTGAGTTAGCACATCATGGCGGAGCAAAATGCTCATGTCATGGGCCAGGAAGGACAGAGAGGAAGAGGAAGAGACTAGGTTCCCATAATTCCCTTTGAGGACACACTGTCAGTGACCTAGGACTTCCCACCTTCCTTTACCGCCAAAAGCTTCCACCGTACCTCCCAGTAGTGTAACTTTGGGGACCAAGTCTTTAACACATGGAGCTGTGATGAGCGTTCAGCATCCAGACTGCAGCAATGACTTTTCCTTGGTAGTTTTTGGCTCTAAGTAGAAAAAGAATGATACATTTGACGTGGCAAAATGAAATTCTAATACTCTAAGACTCTTTAAGTGGCACTCAAGGATTTTGTTTTGTTTTAAACTGCTTTCACTGTAATCAAATCTTATAATTTCTCCAAGGACAGTTCGTTTTATTCTCCCATCTAAGAGAAACAATCTACCTGGTAATCTTAGAATTTGGCATGATAGACATCTGAGTCTTGAAGCTCAATTTTGCCACTTGTAGTTCTGTGTCCTGGGTTAGTCAGTTACCATCTTTGAACCTCTTGTTTCCTCATCTGTAAAATGGGAATATCCTGGAAAGGTGGATGCATAGGTGGAATGAAGTAAGGGATGTAAAATGACCTAAATCCAGGCACATCATAAGTGTTCAAAGTATACTCTTATTTTATTATAATTTTTATAATTTTTTATAATTTTTATCAATTTTAGATTTAACTTGATTCATAAGGATGAAATTTTAGTTTTAGAGCTATATACACATATATTTTATAATAATGAGTTATGTTTTCAGTCACAAGTGATTACTTCTAAAATTGGGAAATATGTTTATTGAAAATGACATGTATTAGGCTGTAGTGAATATTTTTATTTTGTGTTGTGAAGTAATAAAACCCTTAAGAAAAAACAAGATTCTACTGCTGCTGGCTGCAGTATCCATAGCCATGACCTCCACTGCCACCACTACCACACTGGTTCTGTTCATATTCAGGGGGCCAAAATAATGTGTGTAGGATGGTTTAAGGATTCACAGAATTAAATGGTTGATGGCCATAATCATCATTGACAGTAATTTCTAACTGAGATTCTTTCTCAAATTAGGACTTATATCTGCTTGACCAGCATAGTTATGGTGATCATATTTCCATAGCCCAAATCAAGACTTATGGTTTGACTTGAGGTGGATTATTAATACTAGGACAGTGCTGTGTTGAAACCCACCACACTGAACCACAGGAAATAAGCCTGTAGACAAATTAGATTCAATTTGCTTGCTGCAGCAAGGGAAGGTTGCACACACAGGAACTGTAGATGTCTTGGGAACCAGCAGTTGGGAGGGCTTTCTAGAGGATTTGGGCTTTTGCTGCGTGGATTTAAAGAGGGTTTAATGAATGGGGACAATTAAGATATTGGCTATCTTAGTAACTTTTATCCAGGTGTGAGAAAGATTAAGATGGGACTATAAAGAGGCAGTAGTAACTAGAGTTGGTTAGACAGGAGGATGCTTAATCATCGTGTGGGTGCAGAGTACCTTTGTTCATGTCCTATCTCAGCACAGGTGTCAGGTGATCGTATCTCATCTTCATGTTCTTATTTTGTGCACGTTGTTTACATTGAATAGTGATCATCAAAGCCGAGTTCAAGCCAGGGCAATGTGTCACTCTCTCCCCTGGAAAGTTCAGGGTGTGGTTTGATATCTAAGAGATTACGTGTTCTATTTTTTTTCCCAGACTTTTAGCAAAGCTTGATGATGAAGTGAAAATTATCTTCAATGTTAGGGCCGTAGAATATGACTGTCCATCAGGGAACTGAATTATCCTGATTATACTCTATTTCCTCATCAGGTTATGTGTCAGTCAGTGCTCAGTAGAGAATATATATATGGTACATGTACATATGGAATATATTTTTGGATTTACAAGGTAGGCTTACAATGGCTGCCTGTAGAGTCAGGTGTGGAAGAGTGTAAAAGAGTTGGATCCAAAGGATCCAGTCAGAAGTCAAAGATATGGCGCTCAGTCTTGAGTTCCTTGTGAATCCATGTCAGGAAGCTGAGGATCGGTGGTGAAAGGCTGAAAGGTCTGCTCTTGAAGCCAGGAGATGGACGTCCAAGGTGAAGGTGAGGCCTGGAGCTCCTGCAAAGAAACAGAAGTGAGCTTCCTTATTTTACGCTTAACTCCCTCTACTTTCATGCTCTTTCGCGTGTTTCCAGTCAGTTAAACTTTGTGGAATATGGATTTTTCTTAACTACTCCATATATGTAGTATATAATATGTAATATATTATGGTTTGTATATTGTCCTTATATTTGATAAGAATGCCTTTTAGGGCCGGGGATTTAGCTCAGTGGTTTCGGCGCCTGCTGTGCAAGCACAAGGACCCAAGTTCAATACCTGGTACCGAAAAAAAAAAAAAGAATGCCTTCTAAATCTGTAACTTCTTTTATCATTAACTGGTAGAATCAAGAACAATATTTTAATGAGGTGCTTCTTCTAAATAGACATGATTTATAAATGAATGGTTTTCTTCGTCTCAGTACAACTATCCATTTTGTTAAAGCAAAGTCATGAGAGACTTCAAATCTATGTCTTGTTGAAGTTGCTTCTTGGTGAATGTGATTTGCTTGGTTAAGTAACAGTAGCAGTTTTAATAGAGAATAGCCATTTTTGGTATCAATTTTTCTTTTAATATAAGACTGACCTTCAGCTGGAAGAAAAGACTGTACCAACTGTGCCCTCAATTCTCCTACTTTTTGTCTTTAGTAAATTTCAGATTTCACTAATTGTCTTGCTAAAATTCTCCTGAAATGATTATTCATTCTTGTATGAGTCACACAGAATAGGACAGCTTTTTATTAGTTGCATCAGGGCCACATATGGCTACCAAGTAAGTCGAATGTGTAATGCACTGTTATACAAAGAAAATGAGATTTTGTATATCCAGGTTTTATGAAAGAATACACATTCTCAAAAATTTAAGGTATTGAATACCACAAGAAGGTAAAAGAATATTATCATTCATAAAGAACCACCAGAATTCCTTTGTGTTCTCTTTTCAGCACCCTTGTCAAGCCTTTGCTAAACACATAAATATATTTTTGAAGACAGAATAATTCTTTTTTTTCCTACTGTGTTTTTCCAGTTATGAACATACTGATATTTCCTATACCATTAAAATTTTTTTTCTAGGAATAGTTTTGGTGGCTGTGTAATAATCCATTGAATTACTATAGCATAAGTTAAAATCTTCCTCAATGCTAGAAACATAGGTTTCTGGTGCATTACCATAAAGACTGAGGACGTGAAGGGTGGACATACTGAACTCTTACTCCTCTCATGCTTTGCAGATGATGAAATACTGGAGTGTTTCAGCCTGAACACTGTTGACACCTTGAGATAGACATTTTTTCTTGTGTGAGAGGGTATCCTGTGCATGGTAGGATGTAGAGGAGCATCTCAAACCTCCACCTACTCCGTGCCAGTAGCAATGCCACCTCTTCTCACATCAAATTGTGACAAGCAAAAATGTCTCCAAATGTCACCACCTATTCCACGGGAGGCAGAATGTTCCTGTTTGAGAATTACAGGCAGGAACCTGTCCAAACTAACCTCCTCCCCACAAACGCACACATTGTACAGCTGGCTTGTTTGTGAGTTTTAGGTCTCAAATGTCAGCTCTTCACAGTGGCCTTTCTCAAGGTTCACTAGATTGGATTGCACCAGTTATCAGTGTAGGGTCCCCTTGTTTGCTGCATGGCTTTTATCATGGTGCCACATTCATTTTTTTTTCTTTTAATTCTAGATCTTTTACCACTAGATGGTGTGCACAATGAAAAGAGAAAACATATCTGCCAGAACCAGTTTCATGGACAGGTGACTTAACTGTGAAGTCACATGGGATTCTACACTTAGGAGGACACAGTGCTTGGTTTTACGTTTTGTTGTCATCACTTTAGAACTTGAGCAAAGGACTCTGTGTTTTCTCTCTGCATGGGCTCTGCAAATAAATGGTGTAGCTGACCCTGTGTTGTATGTGCTCACTTTAGACTATTTCGTGTCCAGAGAGGGTTAGTCCAAAGTAAGAGTTGAAATATCTATCAATTTGGTAAAAGCTGCAAGGAACATTTTGGTACAGCTTTTGAACCTTTCTGATTCTTAGGTTACACTCTAGAGATAAGTAAGGCTATGAATACTGAATAGCTAAGATTTTGCTACCCATGTGCAGTGGCATTTAATGTTCATAAATGAGAGAAAGATGGGCTGTCATTTTTCTTTTCTTCTTCACAACAGGCTAGAACCATTGGCCCAAAGTCCTTCAGGGCCCAACTTAAAATTTTACAAATCAGAATGCTTTAATTGTGTCACCAGTTTCCTCATATTTTTAGCTATTTAGAGCCTGCTTGCTTTACATACCCACAAAACTTCACCCATCATCTGGAAGCCATAGATAAAACAAAGCCTTGAACTGTGAAAGACTCCAAGGCAATGCTGCCTGGAAGCTTTCGGGGACCCAGAGACTCCTATGAGAGACTTCTGTCTTGCTGCTGAGCGCTATCACCTGATCACACGGGTCCCTCTCCATTTCCTTTCTCTCTTGAGAAGTTACCTGGGACTCTTCCCCTTCTGTGATAGCCCAGTAAGGGTGTCCCTCACGCTGTGAGGGACTTCCCTTCTCAGGTAACCTCTTAAAGTGTCATACAAATGAAGCTCATTGTGTGCTACTTCCATCTTGTGTCTCTGGTTTTCTCTTTTCTTTGATCATCCCTGAAATTTTGAAACTCACCACATATAGGTCACGGCTTGGTTATTTGAAACATAAAGCAGGGACTCAAAGTAGCAATACTGTTTTTTTTTTTTTTTTTTGGCACTGGGAATCAAACTTGGGACCTTGTGGTTGCGAGGCAGGTGGTGGAGCAATACTGTTTTTAAAATGTATTTCTTTCCTTTTATTAGACCTGAGGCTTTTTGGGAGCAGGATCTGCAACTGATTTCTCTTTGTTCTGTGATTAAGCCAACATTAATAAATCCGTTTTGATGTGCAAATTGGTTAGGAAATAGATTATTTATTGTGTTTAGTTAAAATTTTTATGCTTTATGTTAATAGAACGAGACATGTAGTAGGTGAAGTTTCTTAAATTATGTTTAATCTGGGCTTGTTGAGTAAATTGTTTTTATAGAGTTAATTTTTTCTTAGGTAACTTTGCCACATATGTAAAGTTATCTAACACTGAAAAATTTAAATTTAAAGAAATTTTTATCTGATTATCTATGATTTTTGAAATGAAATAAGTGAATTGTCAGACAAATGTCTGGGGCAGATTCCTCGAATGTCCTGCAATGAAAGGAAAATTATTTAACCTTTAAGGGGTGCATTTCCATAGCTGAGTTATCATGTAGCCAGTGTGACTGATCTTATTATGTTATACTGATCAGTTTTTGAGAGAATGAAGAAAAATAAAGATGACTAAATTTAAGTTGCGTTTGGCTCTGGATTTATTAGTATGTTTTATTTGAATCTATTTCTTACAAAGTAGTATTTTTCCATGAAGCAATTACCAGTAATGAACTTAAAAATGATTCATTTTTCCATCTTCCACCCTTGTTAATTTTATATTGGGAATAAATCACATATTTCCTATCAGTGAGAAAGCTTGGAGTTTAGACTTCATGAAGGCCAAATTGAGTGACCACAGCTTTTCTGAAAAAGCAAATAAATAATTGCTATAATATCACAAAACAACTATGGTCTATATTTACAATATTTCTAACAATTACAAATTTAGAAATATTTATCTAGTCTTTTTTTCTCAAATTTATTGTAAGGTGATAATAAAATTGTATTTTTTAATATATGGCATGATGTGTTGTATATGTTAAGTTTGCTAAATAACGTATTATCTCATATAGTTATTATTTTTGGTTGTAGGAACCTTTAATATCCATTCTGCATTTTTTTCAAGAATATGGTATATGATCACTTACTATATTTACCAGGCTGTAAACAGATCTCTTTAACTTAGTCCTTCTAGCAGATTTTGTAGTTTTTTACTATTTCCTCCAAACTGGCCCTTCCTCTGGTAACTACCATTCTAATTTTTTTTTTTTGTACCAGGGATCGAACTCAGGACCTTGCACCTGCGAGGCAGGGGGTGGAACCACTGAGCTAAATCCCTGGCCCCACTACCATTCTACTTTTGACTTCTATGAGATCACTTTTTTAGATTCCACATCCAAGTGAGATTGTGCAGTGTTTGTCTTTTTGTACCTGACTTATTTTACTTAACATAAGGTACTTCAAGTTTATTCATGTTGTTGCAAATGACAGAATTTTTTCTTTTATGATCAAACAGTATTCCATTGTGCCTGTGTGCCACATTTTCTTTATCTGTTAATGGTTAGTGGGTATTTAGATTTATCTTGTCTTTAAGACCTCTTTTCAGTGATCTCTTAGATAAATTATTTTTCTTTTTAAAGTTTAACTCATTATTTGTTTAGGATATTTTATTAGAGGCATGAATAAATTTTACCTAAACAGAGGAATTACTTCTCAGTGCTAATGAAACACACATGTAGATTTTGACATGGTTCAGCCATTCATTTAAATATATTTCAAATACATCATATTTAGAAGCTGTTAAACTTCTTTGTTTTATAGGTTAAATTTTTATTACTCTTATTAGGATGAGTTTGAATTACTGTTTTCTTTCCTTCTGTATTATGATAACCAAATTTATTTTAGTTTTCATAATTCTGCAATGTAATTAAATCTTTGAAGCTATCGTTTTAGAGATCGTAATCCTCTCTTTTTCCTTGTTTTAAAGTTTGAGGGAGGATAAAACCTGATAAAGGAAACTAATGAAGAGCACTCCACGAGTGTGCCTGCATTGATCAAATGAAATGAATGAGAAAAAATTATTCCTGGATGCCTTTGTTCATTACATAAATATTCTTTCAGTAGGATACTGTCAGTATTAAGTTACCTGTTCACATTTATTTGCTTTTTGAATAGCTCTCTCACTCAGTAAGGTTACACCAAGTTACATTTGGTTCATTTTCTTTTGATCATTGAGATGTGTGTGTTTAATGAGCCGAAACTGAAGTAGGTCAATAAAATGAAGAGATTAACAGTCCGTTCTCACCAGGCTTGGAATACATTTTACTCTGATTAAAAAAAAGTCATTTTAAAAAAAGGTTTTTGATGAACTTAAAAGGTAAAGGAAATAGGAATAACATAGCAAGACTCAAAAAAAGCTAAAAAATCAATGATTCTTTAGGGTACTATTTTTTTCAGGTGAAGTTATGTGGATCTGTGCTTTTCTAGTTAAGAACTTTAGTTTACAAAAGAAAAACTAAGTTTTACTTTTATAAGTTTAGGGGCACAAAATAGCTTCAGGTTATTACATATTTAATATATTATTCATCTTTGGAAATGTTTTACAAATAATAAAAAAGTAGGAGGTCTGACAAAGCATGAAAATGTTGCTATGAAATAAACGGAAAAAGCAGAAATGTTAATATAGTGAATAATAATGAATTTATAGTTTTGATATAGCTTAGTTGTGACTCTAGTATTTATTAGCTGTGTGATCTTTAGCAAAGGATGCAACTTCTCTAAAATTGTATGACTTTCTTCATGGAGATAGTGATACAAATTGTTTTTAACTCTTTCAAAGGCTTTTGAGGACCACACATGCTGAAGTTACTTTGCAGCATTTTCTGCAAATGTGACATAATTAATTATATTAGAAAACTTCCCTCTTAGAGACATTTAGAAAAGTCTTTGTGCTAGTTCAGAGACCAAATAGAAAAATCAACAGAATCATTTTCCTTCATGCTAATACAATACCAAACTTGCAAATATTTGTCACTCATCATTCATCACCAAAGTATTAATGCCATGCTTTTGAGAGTATAGACCATGTTTTCATTATTTACTGAATAAACAATTTATTATTTATAGCTTAATTCTGTTGCAAAATAAAATTTGCTTATTCACATATGTAGTTTAGGATGTAAAGAACGGGTGTTTGTGAAATAATGCCATTTAAATTAATTCAATTAAGATTAAGAGGGATAACTTTTATTAGTCATATTGGTTAATGGGCTTCATTGGTTAATGGGTAAATGACCCATTTGTACTTATACATTATATATTTTTATCATTTCCCCCTCCTTGATACAGTATTTTAATTATGGTAGAATACACACAACATAGAACTTACTATCTTAACCATTTTAAGTGTATAGTTCATTGGCATTAAATATATTCTCATTGTCATGCAGCCAATCTCCAGAAAATTCTCATTTCACAAAACTGAAACTCAATACACATTAAATAATACCTTACCATGTCCCTTTTCCCCT
The DNA here is from genome assembly GCF_000247695.1 of Heterocephalus glaber. Next base: position 1,647,777 of record NW_004624779.1, on the reverse strand, counting down.
AAGCCTCTAATACAACCATTCTTTTTGTGTCTGATTTTGACTATCCTAGGTATAGAGTAAGTGAAATCATAGGACACTTGTCCTTTTGTGCAGGATTATTTCCTTAGCATAACATCATCGAGGTTAGTCATTGACTTAGTGTGTTAACTTTGTATGCTAGGACCTTACAGTACTCAGTTCCATGATGGTATTTGGTTTTTGTTTTGTCGGTTCTTTGGATTTTCAACAGACAGTTGCATCTTCTGCAAGTAGAGTTTACTCCTTCCTTTCTGATCTGTAATGTGTGTCTTTTTCTTATTGTATTGCACTAGCCAGAATTTTCAGTAGTATTGAATAGTATTGGTGAGAGAAGACATCTCTGCTTTCTTCCTAATCTCAAAAACCATCCCATTTTCGTCATTATATGCGATGTCAGCTGTAAGTTTTCTGTAGCTGTTCTTTGGAAATTGAGGAACTTCTACTGTAATCCTAATTTGTTGAAAATTTTTATAATTTGTTGCATTTTGTCAAATGTTGTTTTATGTATCAATAAAAAAAAATTAAGAGGGATATACTTTGCCTGAAAACAAGAAAGGATTTTAAAGCTGATTTGGAGAGGGGATGGGTTCTAGAATGTGTGGTTGGCTTTGTCATGTGAATTAGTGACTTCTCTGCTTTGTTTTATCCTATTGTTACTTGTCATAGTACTGATGGTCCCTTTGTGTGTGTATTGTGGACAAGAACTATTATTCCTATGGAAAGCACAAGAGTGGAGTGTGCTTGCAAGTCCCTGACACTTTGGATGGATTCTCCACCCTAATCTGTGCTTCTGAGCAGTATCAGCGGGCATTCATGTCCCTGGAGGTTATGTCCTGGAAGTCTATTTGCATCTGTTTTATGGATTCCATTTGTTTCTTATGTTGGGATTCCATCATGTTCCTGAGCTCCTCTCTAGATTTATTAATCATGTCTTGCACTAGGGGCACAATTTCTCCTGTTATCTGAGAAATTATTTCTGATTTCTTTTTTTCCAGATCCCCTTTAGTTGCCAGTTCAGTGGGTCCAGGTGGTTGAGTATCAGAGTGTTCCATCTCATTGCCCTTTGGGGTTGCTGTAGGTGATCTGGAAGTCTGGTTTTGAGACTTATTTACGTGTTTTCTCATTTCTACTGGGGCGGGGGGCTGTTGGCACCTTGGTCTGGTGGTCTGTTGTCCTCTGCGTCTTTGTAATGTGGAACCAGGTGGTTGCCTGTCTGCAGCGGGGTGATTCGGTGTGTTCTGCGCGACTGGGGACCTCGGTAGGGTGTGGGCAGACCTGCCTGTCTGGAGCGGGGTGATTCGGCGTTTTCCGCGCCGTCCCTGGAGGCTAATGGGAGACAAAATTTAGAGAGAAGACTGGTCAAGTAGAATGAGGCAGGTCCCAGATCCCACCTTGTGGAGTCACCACAGGTTCCCTCTGTTTCTTTATTTCAAACCATAGCACCTGTCAGGTGTCCCCAGAACTCTTTCTGGATTCCTTTTGCTTCCTTAGGCGGGGATTCCCACCCCAGGCAGCAGATTGGTACTAATTCACTACCTGCTGGGAACTGGGCCACACAGCAAGAGGTGAAAGGCAAGTGAGCAAGTGAAACTTAAACTGTATTTACAGCCACTCCCCATCATTTTCATTATGGCCAGTGCTCTGCCTCCTGTTAGATCAGCAAGAGTATTAGATTCTTATAGGAGCATATGCAAGGGATCTAGGTTGCAGGCTCCTTATGGAATCTTAATGCCTGATGATCTAAGATGGAGCTGAGGCAATGATGATAGTTCTGGGGAGTGGCTGCTAATACAAATTAACATCAGCAGAGACATTTGACTACACAGAGGACATAATAAATCAATTGCTTACAGACTCATAATAACTTTCAGTGAGTGACAAGTGACAGCTTGCATTTGGTGGCAGGCTTTATGGTAGCAAGTGAGTTGATACACTTCCATTGTACAGCTACATCTGGTGGCTTTAAGTCAGAACCTGGCACTTATTTCAGCCTGTATGTGACCTTCCTATTGTTTTATTTACCACTTCTATTCTGTGTCTTACCTGTACTGAGCACTTCCTTCAGAGTTTTGTTAAGCCCACAAGGTAACCCTCATCTAAATGAATAAAAAGCAAATGGCACTGGAGAGGTTCTTTAAAAAGGAGAAAGACCCAAATGAAAAGGCAGTGGAAGACTGTAAGACTGCCACAAAAGAAAGCAGCATTTAAAAGAAAATACTAAAAGTCCTATTTAAATTAAGGGTTCATTGTAATGGGTTATTCACATTTTCCAAGTTTGCTTTGTATAATATGTGGTGGTCGGCTGTACAACAAAGCTGTGAAACCTTAGGAACTGCATCACTACATGGTGACCAAGCACACTGCACTAAAAGATGAGCCTTTGGAGTTTTTCAAAAGAAAAACAATGTGAGCATGAGGAACAGAAGCAATTATTGAAGGCCACCACTTCATCAAAGGTGTCTGTATTGAGAGGATCATTCTTAGTGGCTCACCACATTGCTAAAGCTAATAAACTCTTTTCATTAGTAAAGAGTTAATCCTGCCTGCTACTAAGGACATTTATCATGAAATTTAGGAGACTTAGTTTAAAAGATGACATGTATTCATCTTTTGGCTAGCACCATAATTAGAGCAATCAATGAATTAGAGACCATTGAGTCACAATTGTTAGAGAGGATTAATGAGTCACTGTGATATGAAATCCAGTTTGATGAGCTACCATTGTGGACAACAGGATAATGATGCTTGTTTGTGTGGGATACATTCTCATGAGGATGTGCATGAAGATATGTTATGTGTACTTTTGTTGCCAACCAGTATCATAGCTGCAGAACTATTCAAGTCTTTTAGTGATTACCTATTAGGAAAACTGAATTGGTCAGTTTGTGTTGGTGCATGCACAGATGAAGCAACTGCCACGACTGGATGGCTTTCTGGTTTCATTACTTAGGTCAAAAGGGTCGCTTCTGAATATAAGTCTACACACACTGTGTTGTCTGTAGAGAAATGCTAGCCAGTCCAAAAATGTCATCTGAACTTAACAGTGTTTTTCAGGATGTGATTAAAATTATCAGCCACATTAAAGTACATGTTCTTAACTCACATCCATTCATGCAGCTTAGTGAAGAGATGGATGCAGGGAACACTTGTCTTTTCTTATACTTTATCTTCTCTTGTACACCGAAGTGAGATAGCTTTCTAAAGGAAGATCACTGGCCAAGGTCTTTGAGTTATGAGAGTGGCTCCAGAGATTTCTTAAAAAAAACTAACAAACCAGTCACAACTGGTAGCACATTTCAGTGACATGGAATGGCTCTCAAAACTTTCTTATTTGTATGACATATTGAACTGCTCAACAAGCTTAATCTGTCATTACAGGGAGAATGACAGTAGTGTTCAAGTAGTTAGATGAAGTGGCTGTCTTCAAACACAGCCCGGAATTGAGGGAATGTGAGTATTTGGATATTAACATATTTCAAATATTAGCAAATATTTTGAAAGAGACTGAGGCAGGACCTTCTTTCTTTTGCCTGGTACATGATTACCTATCTCAGCTTTCAGAAGGGTTTGGCATTACTCCTCAACCACAAAAGATCCCTGAACTGGGAAGGAATGGATCTGCAACCCATTTGTGAATAAACCAGGTGAGTCAACTTTGTCCTTTCAGAAGAGGATCAGCTCTTAGAGATCGTAAGTGACAGTGGCCGTAAAAATATTTTTGAGACAACTTCACATCTCCATATGTTCTGGATTACAGTCAAGGGATTTAGTCTAGGAGGGCTCCCTCCTGTGTACGAAAGCACAGGTCCTGTTAAAGACTTGGTTTTTTTGGTGCTCTTGGGTTAAAGTCAAGGCAGAATATCTTGAGATTGCCACAAAGCACTGAAAAACCTGCTTTCAGTTCCATTTTCTTTGGAGAGTAGGGTTTTCTGCAGCGACAACAACCAAAACAAGACTGAAGTAGACTGGACATTAGCAACACACTTTGAGAGTCGCTGTCTCCTATCACCCAACATGGAACTGTCTAGCTGCAGGAAAATAAATTTAGGGCTCCCACTGATTCTACATTATGATGAGTTGTGTAATTATTTCATTATATATTATAATTTAATAATAATAGGAATAGAGGGCCCAATAAATGTAATGTACTTGAATCATCCTGAAACCATTCTTCCCACCCCCAGTCTATGGAAAAAATTTTCTTTCATGAAACCAGTCCTTCGCGTCCCAAAGTTAGTACCAGTGCCCTCTCCATAGTTACTAGCTAGGGAGGACTGCTCTGCACTCACAGTTTCCCTAGACCTTCCCTTTGCAGAAATTTAACTAAATAATCCAATTTGGAGTGCCAGTCTCTTTCCTCCCAGAATTCTGTATGGCAAATTTTTATATACTTTAACATTTAAACTCACAGCTTTCAGAAGATAATTTGATTTGCATGTAAAATTATTTGAAATATAAATCTTTCCTAGGGATACTTAATAAATGCTTTTAGAAATCCAATCAATGACAACTTCTCTACTCACATTTAGTTGCAATGCAGTCATGCTTTTGCTAATTGTTTATTTCCATGCCCTTTCCCTTACTTCTTTTAAGAATAGCATTGATGGCAACTGACCCTTTACACTTCAGTTGGAAATATGACTAAATTTACAACACCTTGTGACGACACAGTGGTTTAATCCCCGCTGACCATAGCAACTCACACGGGCACCAAATTCTCATAGATCCTGTTCTACAAAATGCGTCTGTAAGTTCCCTGCCTTTCCGCTACCATTGCTACTGCCGTGCTTTAACCTGTGCCTTTCCATGGCTGAATTGCTCTGTCTCTATATACTCCTGGCTCTTGCCAGTTCATTTCCCAGTGGATTCCCAGTTGAGTTCCCCCAAAAAACTCAAATCTTTATTCCTTATGTTTAATCTTTAAATAATTTCGTGTTGCCTTTTTAAAAAATTGTATTTAAATACTTCTGTACAATACAATAAAAATATTACAGAGAAATTAATGTAGGGAAGCTATTGTGGCATTTCTTCTGTTATGCACAGCAATTAAAAGGTCAGCATCTTTAATCATAAATGAGCTTTTTGTAAACAAATATATTAATATTCTGAGAGAATTGAAAAAGATCATAAAGAGGAAAGTCAAACGATATAAATGACTGCTAAGGATATGTGAAGATTATTAAGCTCAAATTAATGAAAAAGCAATTTCTCAGGAACATCGCATTATTAAAGACTAGAAATATCAATAGCAAATGCTCCTGTGCCTGTAACTACAGATCCTGAGAAAAAAGGCTGATGAAATGAATACTGTCTCTATATTCAGAGAAATTCTTAACTTATAACTGAAAGTTTAAGTTATTTATACCATTTACCCAGAAATTCCAATCCGTGGGAAAGTATTCTATCAAAGTAAATGGACAAAATTTAAACAAATTTATATGTAAGCATGTGAATTCCCCACAGAATTTGCAGATCTAGTAATGTGTACTAAATCGTAAATAAGACAATTGTGTGAATGATTAAATGAAGAAAGGTAAAGATATCTAACCAAATAAAACATGTAACTTGATGACATTGCTGAAAGGAAAAAATAAGTTACAGCCCTGCTTTAAAAATGGAATAAGGAAACTACTAGCATATCCGTTTATGTATGAACAATCCCCAAACAGTGTGCACAAAATACACATTAATAGTGGATATTATAGGGAAATCGAGTTAGGAGAACAAAAGACATTTAACAAGTAAAAATATGTCTGACAAATTTTTATGTTTTTTGAATTCTTGAAAAAATATGGTTTTTAAATTGAATTATATCTTTAAATGTATCCTTTGTAAGTGAGATTTATAAATGTTTGTTCACATTTTCAGGAACAGTGAGGTAAAGCCTATGCATTTCCATCTTTCTGAGCTGCTCTGTGTGATAATACGTGTCAGGCTCCTGGGATTGGGTACAGTGGAGCAGTGAAAATAGCCGATCCGATTGCTCATTATCTGAATAGCCTCAACTTTGATATAGATTATCAGCCCTTTCATGATCTAGACCCTTTGGCTTCATATGATCTTTTTCTCCCCATTTGGAAGGGTTACATTTTTATTTTTTTATTAGTACATGTTTATAGTAAATAATGATTGCATTTATCATGGGAAGTTGATAGATAATACACATTAATTCCTCTTTTTCCATCCCTGACCTCCAACCCCCCACCCCTTCTGATTCTTGATGCCCTTCCCATTTGCAAAACTGTGAGTAAAATTGTTCCTCACAAATTATGCCTGGAAATGAGGTGCTCTAAAATAACTTTGGAACTGGGAATAATTTATAAAGCCATCTTTGAATCAGAGTAATTATGACCGTGTTTAAGGGCATAACTCTCAGGATAAAGGAACATTTCTGTTGAACTATTTTGTTGCTTATTGGTTTAGTTCCAGTTTTGTCCTCATTGGAAACCATTTTCTGGGAATGTTCAAGGGGAATGTTTCTAAATGATAAACCTAAGAGAATTGGTCCTCTAAACTAGTTAAAACTTTCAGATTCAAGTTACAGAGCCCAAATAATACTGGCTTAGAATGCATTGGGAATGTACTGAGACATCTCAAGGTACAGTGAAGACAAAGAAGTGGAGGGATGAAGATAGGCTAAAGAAATGAAGCTTGAGCTTAACTTGCTCCCAAATTTTTTTGTGTGGTTTCAGGATTGTTTTTCCTCCAGGTAGGCAGCCTTCTTCCCACAGTAGAAAATATGGCTACTATAAAACTTCTTTCAAAAATGAGAAACGAACCCAAGTTTCTTGGTTGCAAATTAAAACATTTCAAGAAGGGAATCACTTGTAATGTTTTTTTAATGAACTGTAAACATAAGCTGTGGTTGAGAAGAAGTTCCTAGGAAGCCTCTGCAATTGATCCACACAAATCCAGAGGTATTTGATACACATCTGAAAACACCCTTAGTCATTCCTCAGTGCTTCTGTCAAAAACTCAAACTTCAAGATGTTGCATTTAAAGTTCTCAGTGATGCTTCTTTTTCATTTGTGCTCCTCCTTATTTCACCTGCCTATCGTGAGAGGTGATCCTCTTTGGGCTTTGATTATCTCTGAATGATTTTACTGAATAAGTCAGTAATGCAAGGCTTCAACTTTGCTTCACTTGGGCCATTTCTCAGTGTTGTGTTGCAATAAGCAGGAGAATGACATCCACCAAGGACAAAGAATAGGATCGCTCAGAGTGGTGAACACCAGTAAGTTCAGTGCTTCTCCCCTGTAAATCACCACCTATGCAGGCATCTCTCTAGAATCCCCGTGGAGCAGCGTGACTGATGTGATGTCCATGCTGCTTGCTATGCTGTGAGTCTCCTGTTTTCCGCCTGCATTGGTGAACTAGCAAGTAGGAAAAACTGTCAATGGCTTTACAACCCCCAGCAGCTTCCCCCAGTTCACAACTGCCACATGTGTAGAGCAGACATTCCATTTCAGCCGTACCTCAGCACATTTGATTTCCCCAGTGAAGCACACCTTTTTATACATCTTACCCATTGTTGTTTCTAGAATACCATTTATCGCCACCCCCCATTCTTGTCTGACCAATCTGAGTTCAGATTTATTTTGCTGCATATCAGCTTTGTGAATTTGGAGAAAGACACAAAGCACAACTCACTCTATTTCTCATTTTAGAATTTTTTTTTCTGGTACTAGGGATTGAACTCAGGACCGCTTGCTTGCAAGGCAGGTGTGATGCCACTGAGCTAAATCCCTGGCCCTCTCATTTTAAAAATAGGAATATTTTCCTTGTAAGATTTAGTATATACTTAAAGAAGATATTTAAGATGTTGCTCAAAAAAAGCCTCTGACTACTGCTTCTGTCTCTCTAAGAAGAAAAAATCATTTCTCCTTCTATACTGCCGCAAAAATGCTCCTGTTTCTCCAAGAAGAAAAAATCATTTCTCCTTTTATACTGCCACAAAAATTAGTACCTCATATAACATTTTATCACATTTTTTTTTAACAGATGTGTCTCCTTATAGTGTTACCCAAGAAGGAAAAGTTGCATTTTATCCTTCTTATTATCCTTAATAAATATCACAATGTCTATGCAGAACAGGTGCTTAATCAATGTTTGATGGATTCATTTGACTTTTTAATCAAAATAAAGAGCAGGAAATTACTCTGTGATTTAGCACAGGTGAAAGGAAGACTTAGCATCTCCTGAGATGTCCCCGGAGAATGGAGTATGAAGAGCCCATCTATACTACGAGGCTGCTTATTCCCCCCACAATACAGAAATATCTCCTTATCACTTCTTAAGATGCTGTTTCTAAGAACTCTGGCTAAATCAACCTGAAAACAGTAAGCAGCAAAATCCAGGCAGTATTCAGTTGCATTTTATTTTTATTAGATGCTTATTAATATTGTGGCTACTAGGTGTATCAAGGTGATAAGGTACAATGGATGGAAATATGGGTTCAAATATTATTTCAAAGAGTATCAGGAGATAAAGGTTTGAAGATCCCTGGATGTGACAAAAGGGAAGAATTTTGGAGACTTGAATACATAGATTTGAATTTTAAAGAGATCAAGGAAGATTGAGATGGATAAGCATTTCTTAGATTTTTCAAGGAGGAGTTCACTAGTGACTAGGTGTATACATTTGCGCAGAATTGGCAAGATCAAAGTGTAGGAGTAACACAAGAGTGAAATGGAGACACAGAATTCAGACCATGTTTTTGAGAACAGTAATTCTGCAGATATGCACAGAAGCTATAGTATCACTTGTAATTCTTGTGTGTGTGTGGTTGCTTTGCATAGCACACACTTCATGAACATGCCGATAGGTTAAGAAAGTGATAGGATAATACAAGTTATCATGAAGTACCCAAAGGCCACACAAAGCCAGGCTATTAATGCCTGCCTACTAAGGAAGCATCACCATGGAGGCTGCGGAAACACAGCGAGGAAAGATCACTAGAGCCCTAATGGGGTCTTCACAGCACCTGCCTGATGATGATCTTCTCCTATCTCAGTTGGATGGCTCTGTATTTCAGAACTAAAAAAAAACTACAGAAAACATTTAACATTCCTTTTTGGGCCTGGAAATTGAGAACAGAAACCTACAAATTCTGACAAACCTGATCTCAACTCAAAATACTTCATGAAATACATAACTTCTGTAAGGGTGACTACAAAAATAGAGAGCAATTGGTTTTATAAAATACTCAGTGTTTTATTCTAAATGATTTACAACGTAAAAGTACCGCCTAATCTCAATTTTATATTTCACATTGCATTCATAAAGAGAAAACTGCACAATCTTGAAAAATTATGTCAGACAGGAAAACACTTTTGAAGATTAAAAATAATGTTTTAAAAAAATTTTTTAAAGGATGCAGTGAAACCTGTGAAAAGTAGACTGTATAGGAAAAGGAAGTCTCAGAAGTAATGAAAGAAATACTGCTGAATCAAAGTCTTTCAGCAGTGTAGTATACTGGACCAGTGTGTTGCTTTGCAGCTGCATTGATAGGGTTCATATCTTAGCTGAGGCTTTTATTAGACATTTATACTGTTATTGTTTTTAATGGCTATTTTTTTTTTTTTTTGGCACTGGGGATCAAACTCTGGTCCTTGTGCTTGCGCAGCAGGCAGGGAAACCACTGAGCTAAATCCCTGGCCCTTTAATGGCTATTTTTATTGTTGAAATATGTACTGGTAAAACTTATGAATTTATAGGATTAAAAAAATTTGTTCTTATAACATTTTAGGTTTCTCCACAATGCTGAGAGCTAGAACATTCTAGAGATTTTGGTAGGGAAATGTAAGGTTGTAGCCATTCTTAGATACACTTGGGTTAGAAACCCTACTATATTCATATAATTTACCCTTTGTAACAAAAATTTCCAAGTCAACTGAGCAGTAATTACAAAATGACCAGTGACAGAAGGAGAAAAGTCATTATAATACATTTGGGAAATAAGGTTCCTGATTTCACTTTTATATAATGCTTTTGAATGATAATTCTAAATCACAAATCTGCTATTACATTTCTGAGAGTAATGAGAAAGGAAGACTACATCAGAGTGGCTCAGGATGAGAACTGATAGTGACCCACGAGCTTTATTAAGAGTAGATTTTGATGATTGAAAGGGTCCTGGGACATTCAAAGCCAAGTAATCTTTTCAGCAAGATATTGCTTGACTTGGTTGGAGTGATAATGATTTCTTTGGGGGGCTTGTGACAGGAAAGGGGTAAAATGCAGAGTGTCAGGTCTTGCAGAATCCAGTGCTTTCTAAAGATGCAGACTTGGAATGTAGCTACTCCTGCTCAATATGTTGGTCATGACTAATATCCCAAGAGTAGGAGATATTGGATCCAGTGTGGAGACTGGCAGTCTGGACTGGGTTGAGGAAAAGAAATTGACCCTATTGTTGTAACTGGAATAAACAGCAAGAGTATAATCCTGTTGCTGGAATTCACATAGGAGAGTAAGTAAGGGCAAACAAAAGCACTAAAATGTTGAACAAGTACAGAGTGGGCTTTGGGGACTTTATTGAACCACTGACAAGGGTTCAACTAAGAATAGGATGTGTTACATGTGTAAATACAAATAGTTTCTCCGGTGTGAGAAACTGAAAGTGTTAATAAGGATCAAAATGTATAATAGATAATGTAAAATAGGAAGAAAAGTTCTTAAGGGGAGGGAAGTGGGAGGGGTAGGGGAAAGGAAAGAAGGGAAAGGGAAAAATATGAGAAAAGAAAAAAATGGAAACAAAGTCTGTAAATAGGGAGGGGTGGAAGGGTTGAAGGGAGGGCAGGGGAATGGGGAAACAAATAGAACCAAGATACATCATGTAAAGGTACAAATTCCCAATGATGAATGTCATCGTATTGTATACATAAAATGTACCAATAAACTTAATGAATATTAAAAAAAAGACTAGGATGTGTTAGTTGAATAAAGGACAGGAATCTAAATAAATGAATTTTAAAATGAACTGTTAAGATTGAACAGTGGGCACTAAGTTACAGTTAGGAGCAAGAAATTCAGGTATGTTATTGTCTAGTAGGCTGACTACAGATAGTAGTTATATATATACACATTCCAAAAAGCTAGTATAAGGGATTTTGAATGTTTCACCTAAAGAAATGATAAATGTTTGGGTCTTAGATATGTCTAATTTTATTTAAACATTACACAATTGATATATATATATATATATGTGTGTATATCATACTACCCCAGTAACATGTACAGTTTTATGTATCAGTTAAAAATAACATTCAACTTACATTTTAAAATAAAATGAGCTGTTTTCATTTAAATGGGGTGTTTAATAATTATGTTTATGTTGGAACACAAAGGCAAATATTTATCAGTAGCTTACTATACACCTCAAATTTGCTAAGATTTAATAAACATCTTACTAATTTTAATGGATTAAGACATAATGGCCCATATTTTCTCTAAGCAATATAACTGATTTTTAAAGTGCCATTTTCCTTGTTTCTTTTTTCTGTATTTCAACATTTGGGTTAGCATTGAGAGAGAGTTCTGTGTCACTATGATTTACCCATTTCCTGAGTGAAATAGATTAGTGTGTTTATCTCCAACATTATTTAATTTTTAAATAAGAAATTCACTCTTTATTCTTTTCTCAAAATTCAAAAGTAATCTTTTTGACAATTGAAAAAACAAATGCTTATTTGAATGATTTTTAAGGGACATTTTTTCATTTGGATTATCAATTCAGAGTTTTGTTTCAGAAAAAAAATTTACTTTATCTATAACATACAGATTTAAAAGACTATTTAGTTCATGAGCATCTGTTTTTTTTTTCCCAATAAGTTTATTGGTACATTTTAGGTGTACAGTACAGTTACATTCATCATTGGGATCTTGTACCTTTACATGATGTATCTTGGTTCTTATTTTTAGCCCATTCTCCTGCCCTCCCTTCACCCCCTCCACCCCTCCCTATTTACAAAGACTTTGTTTCCATTTTTTCCATTTCTCATCGTTCTTCCTTTCCCTTCTTTCCTTTCCCCTGCCCCTCCCATTTCCCCTGCTCCTTTAAACCTTTTCTTCCTATTTCACATTATCAATTAAACATTTTGATCCTTATTTACACTTTTAGTTTTTCACACCAGAGAAACTATTTGGTATTTACATATGTGTGTCCAGCTTTCCTGGGTCTCAGTTTGTAGATGGCAGATCATAGGCCATCTCAGCCTGTGTAGTTGCACAGGTCAGTTCCTTATAATAAGCGTTCTAAGTGTTACTGGTGTGCTCTGTTGTTAGGGGATATTACCTTCAGGTGTTTACTGCTGCTCTGGGTCAGAAATTGCATTGTTTGATTTCCCTTAAACACCCATTGTAATGTTATGTGCCCCTTTTTTTGAAGCATGAACCCTGAATTAAATATTTATAAATCTAGACAGAACTCTAGATTCTGGTTTAACAACAGGTTGTGTTGCCTCTCAGTCTTCATTCTGATAGCGCTTTTGAAGTCTGAATAGAAAGCTTTAAAAGTTAGTTTGTGCCCTCAGCTTTTCTTCATACAGCTGCTAAAATACCTCCGTAAGCCTTTTCCTTTATTCTTTCATAAGTTGTGTAATAAATGTATAGATGTCATTGACCAGCTAAATGTTCGGTATCTATAAATGAGACCAAAATGTGGATTGTTTTACTTAATAAAATACTGATGGAGGTTACTGTTAAATGAGCAGCAGCTAACCTGTAACTGTGAGTGCTTTGTCCCCGTATTTGCATTACATTCATAAAAGTGTGCAAGTGTTGCCTGTGACTCTCAGCTTAACTAAAATACTGTGATGCAACCTAATTTGAGCATAGCACACTGGCTTTAGGTTTTAATGAAGTTGGTGTAAAATTATATCCATAAATAGCGAAGTGTTTGTGGATAAAGAAAATTAGCTACGTATATAATATTCTATATATAATGGCCAATTAAATGCACACATGAAGAATATTACTCAGCCTTAAAAATGAATGAAATCCTGCTTTGTGACCACATGGATGAACCTGGAATACTTTCCTTTAAGTAAAAGAAATAACTGGGTTTCAGAAAAGGACTGAAACAAGAACTATGGAGAGCTCTGTCTAATGGGTTTTCTTCCATGTCCTACTATGTGCTGGTTTGGTGTTGTTGTATTTTGTATTTTTTTCTTTTTGTGTCTCTGTAGTATAATAAACAAGAATATTTCATGCCGATATTATATATAAAACACTTCTGACTATAAATTAGGCTCTTAAGTTACAATTTCAAATTCCCTGGTGAAAGAATCTGATTGGTTCCGTTTGAGTCATGCATTCACTATCAGTTCAAAAAGTGATTAGAAATGTGAGATTACTTTACATAGGTTCCTCCTTCATAGATGGGGTGTTGAGAGCAGAATTCTCAGAGGAACTGAGGTTTATTATAAGGTAGGCTGATAACCAAGGAAGTGTTTATTGTAGCTGAGTAAGTCTTTGAGTTCTGAGTTCCATTTATGCTTGAAGTTTTCTTTCTCACTCCCACCTGAAACCCTGCTATTGGCAGGGATTTCAGTCTGCTTACATCAGTGAAGCAAACGGATCCTTGAAAAGAAGAGGTAACCTTTGATTTCTTGTGTGGAATAGTTCAGAATCTCAGCTTCAGCTCAGTTTGGAGGACCTTTGCTTCGCCACATAGCTATGTCTCATTTGGAAAAACGGTGCAAGTTGTTTGGTTATTGAGGTAGTTTATTTAGGTTACTTGGTTAAAGCAATAGAATAATTTGGGGCCTAAAATTTAGGGAATGAGACTGCAATTAATTTTTCTTATCCTTCAAATGCCAGGATACACTTCTGCTGTATGCGTGTGCACGTGTGTGGATGCAGGTGTGCATGTGTGGATTTGTGTGTGTGCATGTGTGTGGATGTGTGTATACTTTTTATCTCCCAAGCTGCTAACTGGTAGTAGAGTGTTAAATGTTGACTCCAAATTCATGACTTGAAGTTCCAGAAAGCATTTTGTTTAGCAAACCTTTTTTTCCTGTTTTATGGACAGAGAATATATCCTTTCATATTAGAAATGCTTGTTATTGGTTATAAAAATAAAGATGTAAGTATGTGATTTTGTGTGAACATTAATTGACCATTGCTAGAAAAACAACTCTGAGCACATTATCTATTGAAAGATCAATGATGCCATCTATATATATGAGACATCATTATTGAATCTGTGAATATTATGTTGACCTTAATTGTCTGAACTTGCAGATTCCTGAATGTTACTTATTTTTTATTGAATCCAGGCCAATAAAAACTCATAATAGCTGAAACATTTAGTAGTCTTCTGTAATACATTTCCATTTTAATGAATAATATCAGTGCATACTTTTATAAAACAATTCCTATATCCCATAAAGTAAAAAAATGAATCTACAAATTACACTGATACATTATTGTGAGGGATATTTGTAAAAATGTAAATACAATAACCAGACATACTATTTCAAGTGTTTCATTGAATCAATTTTTTATTTCTTCAGCAATATATTCTTCCTAGATGTATATTTAAAGCTATTTTATTAATTTTGAGCTAGGACAGTGCCTTCCAAATTTTCTTAAAAAATACTGCGTATGAAATTATGGGGAAAGAGAATAAGACTAATACTTTATTGAAAACCTTGGTGTCAGATACTGTCTTAGTTATTTACAATATGTTTGAAAAAAAAGTAAAGGTGGTTCTAACCTATTTGAACTTAGAGTCTTGGAAGGAAGTACTATCAATTAAGTGCACTTAAGTAACTACTCAGGGGAGCAGAAGTCACAGGTGATATTAGGGGTTCTTGGGCAGCCATTCCAACCAAGAAAGGCAGTAATGAGCGTTAAATTTGTTTACTTAGGTTTTAGTACAAAAATTTTCTGTGAGTTGAGCTGACCTTATAATTAATCCTTGTAGTGAACAGACCCCAAATTCAATGTAATTGCTCTTAAAGCAGCTGTCTGGTTACAGCGAAGAAGCAACCAGAATGGTAGCCCCAATGCTTAGAGAGCTTTGAAAAGCACAGGCTTTTTGAATGTGACTACTTCCTCAAATCTTATTAATCCCTTCTTTTTTTTTTCAAGTTTATATAATCCTTTATTTAGCTTGCTTATGTAATGTATACAATCACTTCAAGGTAGTAGCATGTGTTTGCATGTTACTGTGAAGGAATAAGAAAAGTAGAAAAATTACAGCACCAATTATGGTCTTAAAGGAAACCATGTGAAAAGAACTAATTTTGTAACTGCAGATGTTGCAGAATCGAATTTGATATGTTCCTCATCGACCAATTATAGCTTTAAATCTAGTCAACAAGAGCCTGGTGATGATTAACCCACTGGCCTTTTCATTTTCTTTTTTTTTTGAAATTTATATATTAATTGGTACATTTTAGGAATACAGTACATTTACATTTATCATTGGGTGTTTGTACCTGAACATGATGTACCTGAGTTCTTATTTTTTCCCCATTACCTATGCACCCTTCACCCCCACCACCCTTCCCTATTTACATAGACTTTGTTTCCATTTTTTTTTCTTTCTCATACTTTTTCCTTTCCCTTCTTCCCTTTCCCCTTCCCCTCTCACCACCCCTCCACCTTTGGACCTTTTCCTATTTCAAATTATCAGTTATTCATTTTAATCATTTTCATCCTTATTTACACTTTCAGTTTCTCACACTAGAGATACTATTCGGTATTTACACATGTGTGTCCTACTTATTTCACTTAACAGTATGGCCTCAATATGCATCCATTTAGCTATAAATGACTCTAGTTTCTCATTCTTTATGGCTGAGTAGTACTCCATTTTATAAAAAAATCCACATCTTCTTTATCCACTTTCCAGTTGATGGGCACTTGGGCTGTTTCCAAACCTTATCTATTACAAACTGTACCGCTATAAACATAGGTGCACATATATTGCTGTGGTATGATTCTTTTAATTCTTTGGGGAAGATACCCAGTAGGGGAATAGCTGGGTCAAATGGGACCTCTAGTCCCAGTTCTTTGAGGTATCTCCATACTGATTTCCACAGTGGTTGTACCAGTCTGCACTCCCACCAACAATGGAGAAGGGTTCCTTTCTCTCCACACTCCTGCCAGCATTTGTTATTGGTTGATTTCTTGATAGCAGCCATTCTTTGTGGGGTGAGATGGAATCTCAGTGTTGTTTTCATCTGCATCTCTCGAATGACCAGTGATGTTGAACATTTTTTCATATATTTATTTGCTGTTTTTACTTCTTTGTCTGAGAAATGTCTGTTCATTTCGGATGCCCATTTTTTAATTGGGTCTTTGAATTTGGCGGGTCTGATTTTTTTCAATTCTTTATGTATTCTAGATAGTAGACCTTTGTCTGAGGTACAGCTGCTAAAAATTTCTTCCCATGTTGTAGGTTGTCTCTTAGCTCTGTTGGTAGTTTCTCTTGCAGTGCAGAAGGTTTTTAATAAGATGAGATCCCAGTTGTTGATTCTTTGTGTTAGCTCCCATGCCACTGAAGTTTTGTTCATAAAATCTTTTCCTTTGCCAGTGTCATTGATAGTTCTACCTAACTTATCTTCCAGCAAGTTTATTGTTTCTGTCTTGATATTTAGCTCTTTAATCCACTTAGATCTTAGTTTAGTGCACGGTGATAGGTATGGGTCTAGTTTTAATCTTTGGCAGGTTGAAATCCAGTTTTTCCAACACCATTTATTGAACAGGCTATCTTTTCTCCAATGAGGGCGATTGGCTCCTTTGTCAAAGATGAGGTGGCTGAGTATGTCTGGAGTTGTTTCTGCATGTTCTAATCTATTCCACTGATCCTTGGGTCTATTTCTTTGACAGTACCATGCTGTTTTTATCACAGTAGCTTTGTAGTATAGTTTCAAGTTGGGGATTGTGATACCCCCAGCCATGACTCTGTTGTCCCGAATTGCTTTTGCTGTTCTAGGTTTCTTCTGGTTCCAAATGAATTTTTGGATTGTTTTCTCTAGTCCTGTGAGGTATATTGTTGGAATTTCAATTGGAATAGTTGCTCCAGTGCTTAGAGAGCTTTGAAAAGCACAGGCTTTTTGAATGTGACTATTTCCCCAAATCTTGTTACTCTCTTCTTAAAATGCTTATAGGAAACTGTACATTTACTTTACCTTCCTTTTTCTTTTCTTTCTACTTCATTGATCACTCCTCAAACTTTTTTTTTTGTCTAAATTAATTTTATTGGTACAATTTAAACATACATAACAATCACAGTCATCAAAAAGAATTTGTACATGAACATGACATATATTTGATTCTTTTTCTCCCAATCCCCTCCCCTCCCTTCAACCTTCCTCCTCTCCTTATTTACAAAAGCTTTGTTTCCATTTTTTCCTTTTCTCATATTTTTCTTTTCCTTTTCCCCCCTTTCCCTTCAAAGTTTCCCTTTCCTTTTGAACAATTTCTTCCTGTTTCACATTACCTATTATACATGTTGGTTCTTATTTACCCTTTTAGTTTCTCACACGAGAGACAATATGATATTTACACATGTGTCTGATTTATTTCACTTAAGAGTATAGTCTCAAGGTGTACCCATTTAGCTGTAAATGTCTTGTTTGTCTTTCTTTATGGCTGAGTGGTACTCTATTGGATAAAAAATCCACATCTTTTGTATCCACTCATCAGTTAATGGGCATTTGTATGGAGATTCCTAAACCAATTAAGATTAGAGGTCCCATTTGGCTGAACTGTTCCTCTGCTTGGTATCTTCCCGAAAGAACTAAAAGCATCATACCACAAGATATATGTGCATCCATGTTTATAGTGACACAGTTTGTAATAGCTAAATCTTGGAAACAATGCTCAGGCTGTTTTGAAGGACTGCTAGGTTCCAGTTTACATTGACATGATTTAGGCTTTGTCTCAACCAGTAGTTTTTTATCAGTTGTGATTAAACCCAAGGATAGCATTTAGCAATGTCTAGAGGCATTTAATGTTCACACCTTGTGTGTGTGTATGTGTGTGTGTGTATGAGTATTTGCGTTTGTGTGCACATATGCTAGTGGCAATTAATGGGTAAAGTTCAGGGATGCTGAAAAACATTCTACCTTGTACAGGGAGCTTCGCCACTGAAAAAGAATTAACTGGCCCCAGAACTTCAGCATTGGTGAGATTGGGAAGCACCCCAAACTTCATTAACTAAATATTTCCTTGAGTGTTCCTATAAAACCTCTCAGTACTTTAATACTATCTCTTTTCCATTAAGTTTATTGGTACATTTTATACAATATGATGACATTCATCATTGGTAATTTGTACTTTAGATGATTATCTTGGTTCTTGTTTTTTCCCCATTTCCCTGTCCTCCCTTCAAACACCTTCCCCCATTTACAAAGACTGTTTCCATTTTTTCCTTATTTCATATTTATTCCTTTCCCTTCTTTCCAAAGTTCAAATTTATGTTTTCAATATGTATGTTCTTTCTAGGCCCCAGATTTGCATGTTCAAGTATTCTCACATGCTCGGTTGGATAGCTAATAACTTCTTATGTCCAAAGTTGAATTCCATTTTTCCCTATGCAAATCTCCTTTATGTCTTTCTTTTCTATTAATTATTCATGCAGTTTCTCAGGTTAAATCTAAGTGTTCTCACTGATTTTTCTTGCCTTGCCTGATAAAGTTCATCTACATCATCTATTCCAAGTTATCTTAAGTGTTTCAGCTATTAAGTGTTTCAACTGTTATGAGTTTTTATAGGCTGGGATGTATGTCTAACCTAATTACTTCTTTATACTTTCACTGTAGTCCTAACTGATTTGCAGTTAAGAAATACTGAGTATCAAAATAATATTTGGGTGAACTTTGAAGAGATATATCAGGTCAAGATACTTCTCTCATTGTAATCAAATTATTATCATTACAGTAGTTAAATACTTCCTAAGTGTTATCCACAGGCCTTATGTAAACTGACTTCATCATCTCTTTGTTAACATATCTGTTTTCTTGCCTTTTCTTTTATCTCTGATTTTTAGTAGTTTTGACTAATGTGGTTAGATATGATTTTCTTTGCATTATTTTGCCTGGGTTTCACTGAGCTTTTTAAGTTAATTTCTGATATTCACAAAACTTGGGAAATTTATGGTCATTTCATGCAATATTCTATTTCCACTTTTTTCTTTCTTATCTTCTAGGATTCCATTGTTAAGCATGTTGCATCTTTTTATATTTTCCCACTGATTTGCTCAATCTGTCTGTCTATCTATCTGTCTATCTCTATCTATCTATGGTATCTATCTTCCATTTATTTTCAGTCTTTTTCTTTTCCTTCTTTAGACTGGATATTTTATGTTGACCTGCTTTCATGTTCATGAACACTTTCCTCTGTGAACACGATTCAGATTTCAAGACCATCCAGTGACATTTTAATTTCATATATTTTTCAGTTATAAAATTTCCATTTTATAATTTTTTTGGCTGAGAATCCATGTCCTATATTTTATTCTGAGTTTCTATTCATTTATTTTATTTAACATCATTGAAATATCCGCTTTAAAGCCCCTCTTGAATAATTTTAACATCTAGGTTTCTAAGGTTGGCCTTAATTTATTTTCTTCTCTCTGGAAAATGCTTATATTATGCTGATTATTAATGTTTACAAGAATTTTAGATTGTCTCTTGTACACTGTGAATGTTGCATTATGGTGACTGGATTCTATTGTATCCCTTTGATGAGTGTTAATGCATCTACCTTAGGAGAAGCTTAACTGGTTTGGATTCTGGCTGCCCACTGTGTCTCTAAGCAACAACTACAATTTTCCTTCATTTCTTTCACATTTGATTTGCCAGTAGTCAGGCTGCGTACTCAGTCTGCTCCAGTCACGGAGGTGTGGCTCAGGGCTCAGATTGGTTCACACACAGAGATTGAGGTTTCCACCCTCTGACCCTCTGTTCTCCCTCACACTTTCCAGCAGCTACCACTGCCCTGAACTCAGTCTTCTAGTTTTTCATTCCAGACAGACCATTAGTCTGTATTGGAATTTTAGTCACTTTATACAGGAAACGTCCTCACACCAAAAGCCACAGAAATGAGAAACTAGACTCATTTTTTCCCCTTCTTTCAAATATTTAAAAATTTTATTTATCTTTTTTCATACATATTTGCAGTAATAATGATCACATTCATCACGGGAGATTTGTACATGTACATAACACATCTTAATTCATTTTTGTCCCCTTCCCCTCCCCTCTCCAACCCTTCTTGCCCTCCTCTTTTACAAAAGCTCTATTTCTGTTTTTCCCTCCCCCCCCGTAAATCATTTTCCTTTCCTTCTTTTCCCTCATCTCTTGTTTCTATTCCCATTTGAAAAAGTTTTTCCTACTTCCTTAATACCTGTCCTCTATTTTGCTCCTTATTTATACTCTCGGTTTCTCACACAAGATAAACAATGTGATATTTAAATTTATGTGTCTGATTTATTTCACTTAAGACTATAGTCTTAAGGTGCATTCATTTCTCTAAAAATGCCTCAAGTCTATCCTTTTTATGGCAGAGTAGTACTCCATTATATATAAATACCACATTTTATTTATCAGTTCATTTGTTGATGGGCATATGGGCCATTTCCAAGATTTAGCTATTATACATTATGCTGCTACAAACAGGGGTATGTATGTATTACTGTGATATGATGACTATCTTTTTCAGGAAGATACCTAAAAGGAGAATACCTAGGTCAAATGGAACCTCTAGTTTTAGTTTTTGAGGAGTCTCCATCTGCTTAGTAGTTGAACCAGTTTACACTCCGAACAACAATGGAGATGGGTTCCTTTTACCCTGCAGCCACACCAACATCTGTTATTGGTTTATTTCTTGATGGCAGCCCTTCTTTGGTTATTTCACTTTGTCCTGAGTTAATGTTTGCTAACTGTAAGATAGCACAACCACGCTACAGGTAGAACCTTTATTGTTTCTTGGACATACAATGTTTACTTTCATTTTAAAACAGGGAAATTGAGCAGAATTAAAAGGGTGTTATCAGTCCTCCCATTTAGCATAAAATCCCTTTGACATTCTGAAATAAACTATAGAGGAAAATGAAATGATGTGGCCCACTATAACCCTAGGAGACTTTATTATTGTTGTTGGGCCAGAGTTCTTTATATTGCCGATAATAGAAGAACCTATGGTAGATCTGGTCTTCACTTCAAGCTAGAAAGTGACATTGGCCTGTGGAGGCTTCACATCCTGGCACATTCAAATTCAGTTCCTGCACAAGGCTCTCCTGGGAGTCGCAGTAAATCTCTGTGCGCACGTGTGTGGACATGCTGCGTGCGTGTGCATATGTGCGTGTCTGTGTATGTGACTGCCTCTTTTGCAAATAGTTATTGTTCTGATGGGCTGGAATAGTGTGTGTGAGCTGATCAATTATCCTTATGTGGACACCACCTCATCTAACTCACACGTATGTGAGGAAGAGCTAGAACTTTCAAGGGAATTCCTGGACAAGGAATTGGCTGGCTCTCAGCAGATTGGTTGCCTTTGTTCGACTCACGGCTTAAGTATTTCTTTTATTTTACCTGCATAATGTAATCCATTTGAGTCAGTTAAAATTTTTCTACCATTAAACATTTTACAAACGCCTGTCAGTTTCAGATGATATGGCAAGAAGATATTCTCATCAATGTACTGGAGCAAATTTACCATAATCACCTAGTGTGAATTCCAAAGTTCTGTTTTCACCTGGTGAGCATTTGATGTCTCATAACACATAACATCCACTCGGGTTAGCCTAGATTTTATTTTGATCTGAATGTAGTGTACCATGGGCTTTTTCCTATGCGTACTTAGCATCAATAGAGATGATATGTGCTACTATTCTAAAAATTCTACAGATTCAGTAGAGGAGAGGTACATGTTTTAAATCACAATAGAATGTGTTTTGTCAACCAGCACTCCTATTTAAAAATATTATTACTATAAATT
Organism: Heterocephalus glaber; assembly: GCF_000247695.1. The sequence continues at coordinate 1,625,805 of NW_004624779.1, read as the reverse complement.
AAAGTATAGATACAAAACAGAAAACAAATATATGGCTTAATAAGTTACTATAAGTCAAATACCCTCCTAACGTCCACCTACATCAAAAAGTTGTTCTTTACTAGCATAGTCCCCCTATGAATCTCATCCTGTTTACACAATTCTTTCTTGAAAATATAACCACTGTGCTAAATTTTATAATTAATTCTTTGTGTTTTTAAAAATAGTTTTGCCACTCCAGTGTGTTGCCCTTCTTAACATTTCTGTGTTGTCTATATGTCTCTTTCCCTTTTTAATTGTGATAAAAATAGATAACAATATGTAATTTACATTAGAGTATTCTTGACTACAGGCACAGTGCTGTGTAGGAGGTCTCTGGAACTTTGGCATCTTGGTGACTCTTTGATACCCTTTTTGGTCTATATATTATTGATTGTGTACTTACAAAGCAGCACAAAAATGTTCCTTAGTACATTATGTTTCCTCTAAATTGGCAAGTGGATTCAGAGACTATATTAGATTCATATATCTAATGGCAAAATATTGTATTAGTTGTATTTGGCAAGACTGTGGGAGGCACTTAATGACCAATTGTCTCTCTTTTTGGTCTGATTTTAGCAACAGTTGTTGCTTAATGTTTATATGTACTGACTCATTTGGGATTAATAAATGATGACATTCTAATTTTAATATTTCTTTTATTTATTTAATTTTATTTTTTTGGTACCTGGGATCGAACTCAGGTCCTTGAGCTTGCGAGGCAGGCAGTGGAACCACTGAGCTAAATCCCCGGCCCTCTTTTATTTCCTTTAAAGGGAGGCTTTACTCATCTATAATTTATATTTATGGGTATGGTTTATATATGAAAAATATGGTAAGTGTTTGCGTCTCCCTTTTTGTTTTGGTATGGGGATCGAACTCGGGGCCTTGCACTTTTGAGACAGGTGGCCGAACCATGCGTCTCCCTTCTTATTTACCAATTTTCAGAGCAATTGATCTCTTTTTCTTTAATTTTCTGAAGGTGAAAAATTCATTTGAATAACCATCATTACATCCCATGGATTTAAGTACATTTGATTGGTTGTGATCCATTTCAATTATTGTTGAAGTTCAGGTTGTTCCATGTTTGGTCCCCTGGAACCTTTTGAAGCTGGGCTTCTGTTATGGACAGAACTGTGTTTCTCCAAAATTCATATGTTAGAATTCTAACCCCCTAATGACTAATTGTCAATAGGGACTTTTTAGGGGATAATTAGGGTTCAGTGGGCCTTAATCCAGTATGACTATTGTCCTCATAAGAAAAGGAAAGGGCACCAGGAGTGCAAGTGACAGACCAGGGAGAAGATGATCATCTACAACCCAGGAAGAGACCAGCTCACCCGAGCCTTGATCATGGAGTTTCAGTCTCCAGAACTGTGAGAAAATGTATCTATTGTGTTTAAGGTACCAGTTTGTGGTATTTTGTTACATGAGCCCTAGCAGACTCATACACCTCCTGAGTTCTCTTAAAGGACATAGTTACTTGATTACATCTTTGCTCTCTGATGGACAAGGGATTTTAGCATCTCCCATCTTATATATTTCCTGTCTCAAATCTAGAAGCACTGATTACTTCTTGAGAGAAATGATATTTCAAGACCATAATCTAGGCACAGGGGAAGGCCTCTGATTCGCTTCATTGTTTCTTGGCCTTTTCAGTGAGTACTTTTTAAAGGTGAAATTCTTTATGACTTCACATTTGTAATTCCAGTTCCAACTCTAGATTACAGAGTTTTACTTGACCGTGTCTATATTACATCTGTATCTCTTTTCTCACACACTAAAATTTTTGATTTGTAAGGATACTGGATAGAATTAGAGACTAGAATTTGACTACTTCACAATTACTTAACTGTGTTTTCCATATTACACTTACAAGAGTTTAGAATAATAAGAAATACAGTCTTTAGCATCTTATTTCCTTCTTATCCTTTTCTAGGAGCACAGGTTATTTGTACTTGTCTTCAATATTTTTTTCATTGTCTTTCAAATCCTTCCATTCTTTCTTAATTTTTTTCAGTTATGTGACCTTTGTGTAATTAGTTCTTGTATACCTTCTAGTTGAATCTTCAAATAGTATAGCTGAATTCTGGATTTGATTTTGTTTTGAAGCATGTCTTTCTGTCATGTTTTCTTTGCGATTCTTTTCCTTACTCTCTCTTCATGTTATGACTCCATGTCAGATTCAATCTCATTTTTTATTGTTTGTTTTAGGTAAAGTTATTTTTTTTTTCCTGAATGTTTTGATTGAAACAGGCTTCAGAATAGCTTTTCGAACTTCATGGAGCTAATTGTTCTGTTGCTTTGGTGTAGCATTTAGAAATACAGCTGCACATCTTCTGATATTTCTTGGATTTATCCCCCTCTGGTCTGCACCTTCTCTTTCTACATGTGTGGGTTCCCTTTTCCGTTGACATTTCACTCCATTTCCAGAAGTTTCTCTTCTGCGCGGGGGTTGTGTTCCAGAAAGGAGCCCTTCTGGCTTGGACTGATAGGGGGTCTGCTCTTGTTCCCACATTCTGTTCTGTTAAAGCTCCATCCCGCATGATAAATGACAGGGCAGAACTCTTCCAGCTCAGCTGCTGGTCTGCAGTGCCGTCCTGTGTGTTGTTTGCCCCTTTGGGTTCTGCTGTCGTCAGGTGTTTAGATCTGTCTCAGTTGCTTCCTCCTCCTTGCTGCCCATACTCTTGACACTGAAGATCTCATGGCTGTTGGAGTTTGTCTCATTCTATTTGTGTTTTAAAGTTTGTTTTTATTTTTTTTGTGTGTGTTTTGAAGTTTGTATGGTGGTATCTAGTTTTGTGGTTGTTGATTTTGGATGTGTTTTCAAGCTCTGTCTGATTTTGTCTAAGATTCGGAGATAGTGAAAATCATGATATACTGCCACTGTCTTTCCACAGTGCTTCCTGAGGATCCCAAATTAACATACGTAACAAATATACAAGCAAGTTGATGGCTACAGTGGTTTCTTATGCTGCTGAACTGAAAGGAACACTTATTAAATAATACTGCTGCTACTGGTGAGGAATCCAGAAAAGCACCCACTAGTCTGTTTAAAGGCTCCTTCAATTTATTTTTAATTTGTTTTGTGTTTAGTATTTCCAGCAGAGTTTGGTTTCACTGTTCAGAAACATGACTGCTGTTCTGGAGCCTGAGTATTCTTGTTGTTTCATAGCATTCTGTGATTATGCCATGTTCTTTGTAGCCAGCCTTTGAAGTCTTTTAAGAATTTCTCTTGTTACCATGTCATATATACTTGAGTTTGCTCCACCTTTGCTTTCTTATGATGCCTGTTTTATTTACAATGGAAGAACTGTTTTCCGGACTTTTTAATCAACAAGCATCTTCCTATGCTCTTTGTACATAATGTGAACAACACGTAAGATGCGGCGGTCTTTTCCCTGAGGATTTCCTTTAGTGCATTTTACCTGGCTCTTCGACTCATCTAGAAAGAAAGAGAATGCTTTTTATTTTTTTTCAACTCTATTCCTCCTCTACTGGGACTCCCATTCCAAGTTATTTAAGCTTATCTTATAGGTGACACTAATGAAAATAATGTGCCATTTAGAAATAAGTTGATTTTTGAATTATAGTATTAGAGCTCTGATTTGGGTTGAAATTTAGTTTCATGCTGTCATTACAAACTTCTAAGATTCAGAATGAAAGTCTAAATTAATCAGTGTAGACCCTCCTCAACTTGAGGTCTGTATTTTCACTGAGAGGTCTAAATTGCTATCCATGCTTACCCAGAGTTGCTGAGACAAAATGGCCCCCCACAGTATGTTTAGCATAGCAGTAGAAGGAATTTGTAGCATTTTTCTAAGTGTATGTTCTAACTTTGAAAAATGGGACAAGAGGCAAATGGCAACTCTATAACTTTATATTTTAGCCTATTTAATTTTGAATAGATCTCCTTGAGTAGTTTCTAACCTAAAATTTATTCTCTTGCGACTTTCCATAGAGATATCTTCTTTCAAAGCGGAAATAAGAAATCTCTAGTTATGAAGAAACTATTTATAGATTTAAGAGTTTTTTTTTCTCAGCAAAGTAATGCCAAAGAACATATCTTGGGAATTTGCTTCTTTCTAAATTGCTGGGCTACCATTCTTTTGTGTTGTTGGCAGTATTTATCCTCTTTATACTTAGGTTTCCTCATGTGGCAAATATGGCAGTAATGGTATCTATTACAGGGTTGCTATGAATATTAAAAGAGATAAGGCATTATTGAGTATTTGATATACTCTGTAATAGCCCAGACAATTAGGGTATAATAACAAAGACCACTCCCCACACTTGGGGCTTAACAGTATTGGTGGGAGAGCTAATCAATTGATAATCACATAAAAGCTGCTCACATGATAAGTGCAGTGGAGAGACATGTGCCTCTCCAACAGTAGGATGTAAGGACTTGAGTTGTTTGGAAGAGTTGTGGAATGTTTCCCTTGAGAGGAGTAAGTAAAGATCTAAAGAAAAGTGGGTAAGAATGAGGTGAAGTTTTGTATTTGCTGAAGATGTGGGTGATCACGTTTAGGAGAAGGGTGTCCCAGAAAGAGGGAGACACAGGGAGAATGGTTAGGAGTCCGGTGGATGTGAGGAACAGAAATAAGAGCAGAGTGTGAAGGGAAGGGTACAATGGTCTATGTTACTAGAGATTAGGCTGGAGGGGAGGGGGGGAAGGAAAGGGCACAGTTTGGGGAACATTTAAAAGCTATGCTTAGGAACGTGATCTAATGTGATCTAGTAAAGTAGTATTAGATATTGGAATTCCAGAGACATGCTTTCTATGATCTATTATCATTATTGTTGTTTTAAAATTCCCTAATAGTCATTCCTACACTAAACAGGTTCATATACTTCAATATTTTTTCATTGCTTCTTTTCTCCAAACTCTTATTACTGTGCTTCTCTGAATAATTATTCTCCAATCATTTCACTTAGGAGAAAAGCTGAGATGATAGCATTGTTTCCTTTCAATCAATTTTACTATTTGAAGTAATTTTTTTTCCTAAAATGTTAGGTAAGATAAAAGCAAAACAATTGCCAACGTGTTACCTACTGTGACATATAATTATATTATGCTTCTTAGCCTTTGTAAAATGCTCAAATGCTGTCTTTTGTTGTTTAACTTAAACAAACTAAAGCCATAATTATTAGAAATGTTGATGTCCCGTGTTGACAGGTGGCTCAGAGTGATTTCAGATATTTTCATCTTATACAGAGCCAATTTTTGGAAGGGTAAGATCTGAGGCAGACTCTGTGTATGTGAACAAGTAGGAGGAGCTAGAAAGGTGGATGTTATATGTATGTATTTGTGTGTGCGCACCATGTGCATATTTTATTTTTGTTGAAATAAATTAGCGAATGTGGCAGCTGTAAAGCTTCCTATACACCAAGGGCCACAACATTTCTTTGTATTGTGAAAGAAAGGAATAACTGTATTGGACCCTGTAAATACACTTGTCATGAGCATTATGTATCTGGGTAGCTTTGGATAGCCTTGGTGTTCACACCATAGTGCTTCATCAGGGTTTTCCTCTTGGCGTCAAATTCTTGAACAAAGAGTTTGTAGTTTACACTATTTTGTTCATGGTTTATTAAGGGATGATAGAGACATTTTCTTATAGCAAGTGTTCTGGTAAACCAATTCCTCACATAGAGCACAAGGCCCCTTGTGTTCAGGGCTGGTTATAACACCTCATATGTAACATGTATATTGTTAAATGGATAGATAATCATTCTAAAAATATCGTATGTGTTCCAGGACCTGATCTTCAGGTTTGCATATCCAAAAAACCAACATGTTGCACCAGGAAGATGGAGGAGAGATATCAAATTGCAGCTCGCCAAGATCTGCAGCAGGTGCTTCAGACATCCAGCTCTACCTTAAAGCTGCTCATATCTCGAAATGCAGCTGCTTTTCAAGGTAAATGTGCCATGGTTTCTGAAGCTAACAACCAGCCTTGTGTCAGTAATTGTCTATGATACCAAACTGGTGAACTTGACTAGGATTATTTCCTTATATTTGCATAGTATTCTAGTATAACATGAAGTTTTATCTTTTTTAAACATTGTACCTTGTTTCTGGGGTCATCATGGGCCTATAATTGAGTTGGACTAGAGAATCTGTTACATTATTGAAATGGGTCTTAATCCTCACAGGCCTCTTCTAGGTTCCCCACTACGGTCCACAGTTTTAGTTTAGTGTGAACAATCAGAAGTGTTAGATTTTATGAAAAGAAGTCTATAGCATAAAATCACGTTTCCTTAAGCTATAGATTTATTTTTTTAAAATAAAATTTAAATAAATATTTATCTAAGTTTTCCCTTTGCAATCGATTGTGGTTTTCATGAGAATACCAGCTCAGTATATCAGAGTGCAGGCAAATCTGATAAATAATTGCCTGGGAAATATTAATTGGATGTTTAAGGGTCAGCTAAGACCAGAACTCAACCTTAACTCAAACAATATGTTCAGAAATAAAATGAATAAGTTATAAAACTGTAAGACACACTGAAAAATACATGATCTTTTTCTTATGTTAGTCATCTATAAAATTCCTTATTGCTATAATAAAATATCTTAATTTATTTTCCCATTTGTAAAGCATTAGCTATTCTGTATGCGAATAGAATGAAAATATCTGCTTTTCAAACAAATATATTGCTTTTGTTTAACACAGACTATAACTTCTGTTTGTATTCCTTTTTAATAAGCATATTAATGTCAGTCAATTTAAATAATTTGCTTTATGTACGTAACACAAAGCTGATTAATTTTTTAAATTATACTTATTAAATGAAATAAATATAGTAAATCAGAATAAAATTTAAGTTGAGATAAAATGTAGGTCATGATGAATTGATGATTTTTATGTGGAAAGTGTAATGATAGATTGTAAGATATTATTAATTTAACTATTTTTGGATGCATTAGCACAGAAGTTTATTTTGTTATGGGATTTGTTCATGTGAAATTGTTGGAGGAAAATTTATTGATATGCATTTTAACATTTGTGATTTGAACTGGCTAGATGGAAAGGAGTTAGCCACCAACTGGGAGTTGTGGGATGATTATTTCTCATGAAGGTGATAGTATGTCCAGTATACAAAACACTTTCTAGAGGTAGTTGACAGAAAGTCTGAGTCAAACAGGGAGTCTGTGGTCTTTGGCTGTAAACTTCAAACAGTAAACTGGACTCAAGTGAAGAGAACATGTTTTCATGTGTTTGAAAGACTTACTGAAGACTTTTAACAGGATGGCTTCCTTATGATTTCTCACCTTTTAATATCAAAACTAAATCCCTCCAAATAAGAATAAATGAATGAAGAAGATCATGACAATTCTAACCTATTCTTTTAGATAGCAATATCTAAATATATGGGTGAGAGAAAGTGTCATCAGTCACAGTTACTACCTCATAGGTCCCAGTGTTGCTTCAATATTTTCTCCTGTCTTCAAAGCTACTGCATCAGACTTTTTACATATTCTTGGGTAAATCACTGACAACCAAGCATGTTAAGTTCAAAAGACTGGGGAACCTGGAATATTTAGGCTCTTACGATGGATTGAGGCTACTGAAAGCTTTGGTGATATTGGAAAAAGTTGGTTGATAACCATTAGCAGAAAGTCATATTAAGATCTGGTATTGTATCTGTTTGCCTGAAGGTCAGGTAATTTCATATAGTTATTTTCTGTGTAGTTAATTGTACTTGCTGTTTTTGTGTCTTGCTGTTGGTTTAAAAATTATGAAAATTAAAAAGAAACATTCTTAAATGTGATTTGTTATAATAAGTTATCATTTTCTTGCTCAGAGGAATGTAAAGTTTTATTTAAGAATTGTGAACAAGAAGACAGATTTAGAAGAAATTTGCCTAAAGGCTAATTTTACTGAAATAAATTCTTTTCCAAGAAAACCTGCTTTTAGTTTAATGAAAAAGTAAGAAGCTTTACATTTATTTTAATAAACAACAAGCTTAAATATATATTGAATAACATTAAAAAATATATATGCTAAAAGCCACGTTAAGAGGTCATTTGCGGTGTTATAACTGAGCAGACCACTTTATCAATAAGTAAATGCTCTCCATCTACTCCCTATGCTTTTAAAATATCTGAAAAAAATTCAGTCATTATTATTATTATTATTATTATTATTATTATTATTATTATTTTGTTACCAGGGATTGAACTTGGGTCCGGGCGCTTGTGGGCAGGCAGCAGAACCACTGAGCTAAATCCCCAGCCCAGTCTTTATTTTTATAAGATGAAGAAAGCCTACACATTTTATTGGAAAACTTAGTCTGCTGGAGAGAAACGTAATAGAAGAATCCACTTCTTCACTGATGTAAATATACCTGCTACGTTTTTAGTATTAGATTTTCAGATATTTCATTTATATTTCTTCAACACTGTTAATCTTTTTTTTTTGTTAAATTCTTTTATTGGTACATTTTACATATACAACACAATTACATTTCTCATTGGGAATTGTACCTTTACATGATGCATCTTGATTCTTATTTTTCCCCATTCCTAGCCCTCCCTTCACCCCCTCCACCCTTC
>NW_004624779.1:1515265-1611820 GCF_000247695.1 Heterocephalus glaber | reverse complement strand
GTTTTCTCATTTCTACTGGGGGGGGGGCGGGGCAGTGCTGTTGGTTCTGGTGTGGCTCACCTCCTCTGAGCTGGGAGAAGTGGGCAGGTGCAGGGAGTGGCTGTATGGATGGTGGCCCAGAAGCACCTTCCTCTGGGCTGCGTGTGGCAGGACAGAAGGAGGCCCAAAAGCTCTTTCCTCTGGGCTGGGAGCAGTAGGAGGAATGGTGGCTGGGAAGCCCCTTCCTCTGGACCACTGTTAATCTTTTTTGAAGTGGTATGCTGGGTTTTGAAAAATGTTGGACTGGGAAGAAGTATGACCCTGTCTCTCATGGATCTTAAGGTCCTAGTGTAAACATGTTTTTGGAGCATTCCTTGAATAGGGTCAATGGGAATGATCATTGGGTCTGTGGACTGAGTAGACTGCAAAGTGCTGCTAGATGAAGGCTGGAAGTTTGACAACACCCAGGGGATAGAGTAAGTCATGCTGGCACCTGGTACTGCAAGATTTATAAGTTATCCTGTGTACAATTCACGTTTTGCTCTGGACTCTGCCACCTGGTTATGTACTGATTAGGCTCGAGTCAGCTTGGGGGACAAGTGTGCATTTTTTTTCTTTCTTAAAGGAATTTCAGTGAGATGTCCTTCACAACAAATAGCTAAACAAAAAAATCTGTTGTTTTGGGCCCTTAATTAAGAGCTGGATTGTTATTTTTTAAGGCAGTCAGCCATGCAGCATTTTATCAGGTGAAAGAAACAGGTGCTATCCTTGCAACTGCTGTTCATAAATAAGTAGTGCAGTTTTCAGAGAGGAGAACCAGGCTTGTCACAGCACAGATAATAACTGTTCTTCTTTTTGGGGGTTTAATAATGCTCATGAATAAAGGGGAACAGGCTGGGATAATGCAAGAGTCTATTTCCCTTTGGCTCTTTTCCTATGAATATGAAATTTAATGCCTTGAACATGTTTTATTTATTTGTAAAGGATGATGTGACTTATGAAGAAATAGGGGAAATTGAAAGAATATTTCATCTGTAACAAAGCACCGCATCTAGTCTTCAAATTTGTCACTTTTAAAATCTCCACTCGAAGACAATAGTGTTTGTTTTTTTAAAGCTTTTATTTAAAAATTTTAAAAAATTTAATGTAATACAAGTAGATATTAAAAAGAAAATATAAAAACACTTCTATAAAAATAAAACTAAATTTTATAACAAAATAATAAGAGGATAACAATGGTTAATATAATGTTTTTAAACATAAAACAATACAGAAATTTTAGCATCACTTTCAAAAATAAAATTAAGGAATACTTCAGAGGATATTATTGAAAAATTTTGTTCAAACATTAGGGAGATAGGTTATTAAGTTTATTGGTACATTTTAGGTGCGCATTATGATCACATTCATCAAAGGGAATTTGTACCTGTACATGATATATCTTGGTTTAGTTTTTCCCATCCCCTTCCCTCCCTTCATGCCCTCCACCTCTCACTGTTTACAAAAGCTTTGTTTCCATTTTTTCCTTCTTTTCCCATCCCCCCCATGAGGGAGGTAGGTTAAGAAGGTATATCATTCCTTACAGATGTATCTTTTCCTATATATCTTATCTTCAGGTATGCTCACATAGTTCTAAAATATATGGTAGCTACTTAGCAATTATTCTGGAAAACTCCCAGTTTTTTATATGGAATATAATTGCAAAATCTGAAAGCTAATGATATTTAGAACAAGAATAATTTCACACTTTTGTTTATGATTTCATTCTTTTGGCTAATAAGATTTTTATTTCTTGATTATGAGTACTTGAAATGTTAAAATAGGCTTGTCCTCTCAGGTTGAAATGTTAAAATAAGAAATTTAATAAAAATACATTCCTACATTTAATGAAATAGGAATGTGATCAAAATTAATATCTTATTTTAAAAAGCAAGTGAAATAAAATGAGAATATGAATATAATTTATGGATTTTCCTCCTTTGCGTTAAAGGATATTAGCTACTATAAAGTGTTGAGCTAGAATATAACTGCTATAAAACTAATGTCCATATGCACGTGCACATATATATTGTAAATACCACAAAGATATAGTTAATATTTGAGAGAGTAAATAAACTTATAGACATGCCACAGTATTGACTATAGAATACATTAACTTTATTCACTTCAGATATGCTTTATAAATATGGATGCTATTGAAATTATTCCTTGAAGGAGTAGTATGTGAAAAAAATAAGAGAACAATGTTATTTGTAACACTAAAAGTTACTTGATCAAAAACTTAAGGTTAAGAGGCCAGGTATCCTTAGGTGGCCTGTATTGGGGAGATTTGTTTCTGTCTCCAGCATTTAGAGGAGATACTCAGCAAATGCAATTAAGTAAACTTCCTGAGTAAATGAAGGAATGAATAATAATTAGCCAGTTAACATAAAATTCCTTTCTTCTGCTCTCCCTCTCTTCCTTCCCTTCATTTGCTCTTCCTTTGTTTCCTCTGTTGACACTTTAAATAAATCTGTTGAGCATCTACTAGATGCCAGTTCTAACAGGTGCTTAGATTGTACAGGGTATACAAATATTGAATCTAATTGATTTTTATTGGCTCCATCAGACTTCTAATACGACAGTGTATTAGTTTTTGTCTTGCACATACAAAATAACTGACACCCTCAACTTATAGGTGGAGGAGGTTGAGTTTGACTCACAGTTTCAGGGATTCAGTCCATGCTCAGCTGACCATAAAGCAAGAACATCATGGTGGAATAAAGCTGCTCATTTCATGCTGATTAGGAAGCAGAGTGCTACAGGGGAAGAGCTCCAGTGAGAGGTACACCCTCCAAAGACATGGCCCCAGTGACCCACCTCTAGTTGGGCCCTACCTCCTGTCAGCACATGAACATCAGTGAATTAGCCCACTGATTAGTATCCAGCCACCTCTCCATGGGTCTCTTAATCCAGTAAAGTTGACAATTAAATATTACCATTACCAGCCAACATATGTTTATTAATTTATAAACTGGAATAGGACAAATTATAATATTTCTTAAATTGACATTCTGAATGTAATTGCACTTTTCTCCCCTGCAATTTATGCAGTGGATGGTTTAGTGCGTTATCTCATATACCAGCTATCAGTGCAATTGGTCTTTATCCAACTGTCCTTTATCTCTGAAATGCTAAAAATTGTTTCTTTTGAATCTGTGTCAGCAGGCTCCTATTAATTATGAAAAATGGGTAATTTTTCTGTATCCTAGGTGAAAGTTGCAAGAGCTTAAATTTTCAGCTGGAAATAAAGCTTGCTTGGCATGAAACATTACTGCTACTGGAAAAAACTGATTGCAGACTTAAGATCAGGTCTACTTTATTCTTAAGCCCTAAGAAGTTAACTTAAAAAAAAGAAGTTAACTTTTAGTTGTTCTAACTTTGACAGATGATCTTTATGATGTCATTAATTGTGGCTAATATAGTTTTACCTAGCAAGCAGAGTATCTTGCTCATAGTAGGCTAACCAATTCTTTTTTTTTTTTTTTTGGTACCGGGGTTTGAACTTGGGTCCTTGCGCTTGCACAGCAGGCGCTGAAACCACTGAGCTAAATCCCGGCCCCTAACCAATTCTTTTATGATTTTTATATTAAACACATTGTCAGTTAAATCTTTTCATTGTGAGAACTGGGCATATATTGCCTAGATTAGTTGACATTTCATAAAAATTATTTATTATTTTGTTATCTTTATATTAATTTAATCTTGTTTTGCATAAGTAATTATAGGGATGATGTGTTGGTAAAGGATAGAAAATCTGATAGGTTACAACTGACTATGTTTTTCCTACTCTTTTTTTTTTTTTTGGTACCGGGGATCGAACTTGGGTCCTTGCGCTTATAAGGCAGGTGGTTGAACCACTGACCTAAATCCTCGGCCCTACAACTGATTATGTTTTTGAGATCAGTCTGTTTATCTAGCCACCTCCCCATTTATTCTGATTTATAAAATTCTTTTTTTTTTTTGTTTTTGATTCTGGATATTCAACCCAGTGTAAGATCCCTTTTTATAGATGTGCAACGTTTATTTGTTCTGTTGGTGGGCATTTTGAGAATTCCCAATTTTTTTTCAAATTTATAATGTTTCTGTGAATGTTCTTGATTATATATCCATGGGTACATGTTTTTCCAAGGATTTTATACCTAGAAGTGTAATTTTATTTTTAAATTTTTAATTTTTTTTACAGTGGTTGGGATTGAACTCAGTGCCTCTTGCATGCTAGGCAAACACTGTGACATTGAGCTATGGGCCCAGCCCTAGAAATGCAAATTTGTAGGCAATGCACATTGTCAAGTTCACTAGATATTTACTAAAATTGTTCTTCTAAGTAGCTGAACCAATTTACACTTCCATTAGTAGTTTGTGTGCATTGTCATTGGTTCACATCCTTCCCAATACAATATAGTCAAAGCTTTGAAAGTTTTACCGAACTAGTAAGAAGTGGCATCTTGTTTTAAAAAATGTGTGGTTCCTTGATTATTATGGAGTTAGATTGTCTTTTCACATGCAGTTCATTTTGTGGGTTTTTATTTTCTATTTGAGTACATCCTGTGCGTATGTATACATATTTGGAGTATCATATCAGTACCATGTTATGAATATTTTGTATGTATTTAATTTTTTTCTTAGGTTCAAGTATTACCTAGATTTCTAAATCTTAATGGTTTCAAATTTCTGTATTCTGTTGAAACCTGAGCACTGCAAATCCTAAGGCTAGTAGGCACTTGGTTATTTCTGACTCTGCTCATCTGCCTTTTGCATTTGTTGTTCTCTCTTTTCCATCAAATCAAATTTAATAATATGACTTTTTCTTAACATAAACATGTATATATGTATACACATCCACCTACAATATATGTATAAAATCAATTTTATGAGATGGTAGTGATAATGGAAAAAATTAAAGATCTCAAATACTTTCAAATTGAATTCATTAATTACTCTGTTTGCAAGTCTTTTTCAGTCCTCCACCATCGATGCTCAAAGGCAGCAGCCTCTCTCATGCTCTTTTGCCCACAGACCTTCCATTCTGATGTGTTACTCTTTTCTCTTCCCTGTGTGGTGAGACACTGCATCTTCTAGTTCCACGCACATATTAGTAAGCATAGAAATATTAAAGAACCACCACATGTTTCTCAGAATATGTTTTGATTACCTTGTTGTCTGTTAGATATTTTGGGAGCAGTTAATTTCCCAAGTCAATAAACATATAAATGATGATCTTTTATAAAATTCAAACAAGATATATAACTTTTTAATTATTAAATTTAGTCCATTATATATTTTAAAATGTCAACTTTTAGAGTAGTAAAGCATGAAAAGATAGAACAATATTATCTGCATTTTAAAATGGAGCTTATTAATACTCTAGTTTCTCTTAAGATCATTTACATCTTTTTCCTTTTACTAAAACAGCTTATTTATCTTAGGAATGTTTACTTCTAAAAGCAGTAATTGTCAGTAATTTTTATCAGGAATTTGTAAAAGATCTAAAGTATATTTTCAAATATTTTTTCCCTTCATTCTTCTGGCTAAATATTTAAGGAAGGAAAATAAGCAGACTCATAAAATTATTTTCTAAGTTTTTGCAGAAATGTACATTAAAGGAAAATTGTAATACTATTGTGTAGTACGACATTTTATAATATCAGTATTTATGAATTATTTTAAAGGGTCTTAACACTGTGGATCAAACTTTACCATTGTATTGATAACAATATTTGAAAAATTTGCAGACAGTAAAAAGTGATATTCATACTTTTTCCCCTTAGATTAGCATTTACTATATGGGGGTTACTTTTCCTTTTCCAGTGGTGTCAAGTAATATGTAAATATGTTTTGGAATTAATATATTTTTTAAATTGTTTGAGTTCTTTATTTTATTAGTACATGTTTGCAATTCATGCAGTTTATAATCATCTTGGGGAGTGGTTACATGTACATATTACAGCTTTTTAACCTTGGATTCTCCTATCCCCTTTTGCATACTTGTTGATATCATTTGTCTTAGCTCATGTTAAGGCAGATAGTGTTTGATTGGAGTTATTAGGATCCTGTACATGGCACATCTTTATTCCTCTCATTTCTCCTTCCCCTCCTCCTCATCCCTCACCCATGATCACTTTCCTATTGCAAGAGATCCATCCACTTGTCCCTTGCTCTCCATCCTTTATCATCTTTGTGTTTTGCCTCAAATGAGAGATACCATATGGTATTTAGGCTTGTGTGTCTGGTTTATTTCACTCAACATTATATTTTCCAGGTGCATCCATTTTCTACAAATGTCTCACATGTGCCATTCCTTATAGCTTAGTAGTATTGCATTATATATAAATAATACATTTTCTTTATCCGATCATCTGTTAATAAGTATACAGGTTGCTTCCAGGGTTTAGCTATTATGAATTGTGCTGCTGTAAACATTGGTATGCATATATCACTGTAGTATGATGACTTAAGCATTTTAGTGAAGATACCTAGTAGGGAGATAGCTGGGTCATACGGAGTTTCTAATCTCAGTTCTTTGACAAATTTCCATACTGGTTTCCATAATGAATGCACTAGTTTGCATTCCCACCAACAGTGTGGGAGGGTTTCTTTTTTACCACAACCATGCCAGCATTTATTATGTTTGATTTCCTCATGATTGCCATTGTTTCTGAAGTAAGATGGAATTTTAGCAATGTTTTAATTTGCATTTCTCTAATGGCCAGAGATGTTGAACATTCTTTTTTTTTTCTTTTTTGGTACCGGGGATTGAACTCAGGACTTTGCGCTTGTGAGCCAGGCAGCAGCACCACTGAGCTAAATCCCCAGCCCTGTTGAGCATTTTAAAATACATTAGTTTTGACCATTTGATTTCTTCTTCTGTGAAGTGTCTGTTCATTTCTCCAGCCCCCTTCTGGACTGGATTTTAATTTTAGGTGGTTTAGTTTTTTTTTTTGAATTCTGTGTATATTCTAGATATTAGTCCTCTGTCTGAGGAATAGCTGGGAAAGGTTTTTTCCCATTCTCTACGTTGCTTCTTTACTCTACTGACTGATTCTCTTGCTGTACAGAAGCTTTTTAGTCTGATATAAAATCCCATTTGTTGATTCTTGCTGCTATTTTGTGTATAATTGAGATTCTGTTTAGAAAATTCTTTCCTACACCTATGTCTTCAAGTGTTTTATCTGCTTTATTTTCCAGAAGGTTTAATGTTTCAGTTTTAATGTTTAGACCTTTGGTCCATTTCGATTTTAATTTAATGTATGGTTTCATTTTTCTACAAACACAGAACCAATTTTTCCAGCACAACTTGCTGAATAGGGTATCTTTCCTCCAACATATCCTTTTGGTCCCTTTGTCAAAGATCAAATAGTTAAATATGTCTGGGGAGGTTTCTGTATACTCAGTTCTGTTCCATTGATCTGTGTGTCTGGTTTTATTCCAGTACCATGCTGTTTTTATCACTATTGCTTTGTGGTAATATAGCTCAAAGTCAAGTATTGCCATGACACCTGCTTTGCTCCTATTACCCAAAATTAATTTTGCGGTTCTGTGTCTCTCCTGGCTCATATGAATTTTAGGATTGTTTTCTCTAGATCTGTAAAGTATACTGTTGGTGTTTTGATGGGGACTGCATTGAATCTGTATAACAGTTTTGGAAGTTTGGCCATTTTGACAATATTGGTTCTGTCTATCTGGGAACTAGGGACATCTTTCCATTTTCTGATGCCTTCTTCAGTCTTCTTCAGAGTACCATAGTTTTCTTTTTGTGGTCTTTCATTTCTTTGGTTAGGTTAATTCCTAGATATTTCACTTTTCTTGAAGCAACTCAGTGGTATTGTTTTCATAATTTCCTTCTCATCCGATTCATTGTTGGTATACACAAATGCTAATAATTTTTTGTGTGTTGTTCTTGGATCCTGCTACTTTGCTGAAATTGGTTACTAATACTAAGAGATTTTTTGTTGGAGTTCTTTGGGTGTTCCATGTAGATTGCCATGTCATCTGCAAATAATGATAATTTGAGTTCTTCCTTTCCTATGTGTTCTTTCCTTTCCCTTTAATTTCTTTCTCTCGCCTCATTGCTCTGGCTAATGTTTCGAGTACTATGTTGCACAGAAGAGTAGGTAGTGGACATCCTTTACTTAGTCCTAATTTTAAGGGGAATGCTTTTAGATTTTCCCCATTTAATGTAACGCTGGCTATTGGTTTGTCATAAATAGCCTTTATCATATTCATGTATGGTATTTCTGTATCTGTTTTCTTCAGAGTTTTTATCATGATGGGATGTTGGATGTTGTTGAAAGCCTTTTCTCTGTCTATTGATATGATCATGTGGTTTTTGACTTTGCTCCTGTTTAAGTGATATATATTATATTTATTGACTTACATATGTTGAATGTATGTGGCAACTCTGGTATGAAACCTATTTGATCATGATGTATCATCTTTTTGATAATGTGCTGGATTCAATTTGCTAATATCTTATTGAGGATTTCCATGTTCATTAAAGAAATTGTCCTATAGTACTCTTTTTAAATTGGGTCTTTATCCAGTTTTAGAATCAGAGTGATACTTACTTCCATAAATGAATTTCACAGCTTTCTATTTCTTTTAATTTCTTTGAAGACATTGTGGAGTATTCATAATATAATATCCTTAAAGCTTTTGTAGAATTCAGCAGTGAATCTGTCAGATCTTGGGCTTTTCTTCGTTAGTAGATGCTTTATTACTGAGTTAATTTCATTGCTTGTTATTGGGTTGTTAAGCACATTTATGTCTTCTTGGATTAGTTTTGGTAGCTAGTATGTATCTAGGAATCTGTCATTTCTTCAAAATTTGCTAATTTGTTGGAATATAGTTTTTTTGAAGTAGTATCTTCTGGATTTCAACAGTGTCTATTGTGATTTAACCTTTTTCATTTCTAATTGCATTGATGTGAGTCTTTTCCCTCTTGGTGAGTCTTGCTAAGGGCTTATCTATTTTATTTATTCTTTTGAAGGACCATCTCTGATTCATTGATTTTTTTTTTTTTTTTTTTTTTTTTACTGTACCTTTTAGCCTCAATTTCATTGATTTCTGTTTTCATCTTTATAATTTCCCTCCTTAATTTCAGTTTGGGGCTGCTTTGTTGTTGTTCCTCAAGTATCTTAAGATTTCTCATAAGGTCATTTATTTGAGCTTGCTCTGTTTTCCTAATGTGTGCATTGATTATGATGAACTTTCCTCTTTGAACTGCTCTCATAATGTCCTAGAAGTTTTGTTGAGTTGTACGGTCATTGTCATTAACTTCCAGAAATTTAAAAATTTCTTCTTTCTTTTTTTCTATGATCCATTAGTTGTTTAGGAGTATGTTGTTAATTTTCCAGGACCTTCTACCTTTTTCAAAATTTCTTCTGTCATCCATTCCTGTTTTCATTGCACAGTGGTTGGATAGTATGCATAAGGTGAATTCACTTCCTTTCTATTTATGTAAGTAGGCTTTGTAGATTAGTATACAGTCTATTTTGAAAAAAGTATCATGTGCTACTGAAAAGAATGTTCCTGTTGTAGATGCATGGAATATTATGTATATATCCATTAAGTCCATATGTTCGAGGATATAGTTTAGCACTGAAATTTCTTTGTGTTTTGTTTAGTTGATGTGTCTCTGAAAAAATGGGGTGTTAAAATCCCCTACTATGATTGTGTTTATGTTTATTTGATCTTTTAATTTCAGCAGTTTTTGTTTTATGAAGATATGTGCTCCAGTATTTGATGCATATATGTTTATCAATGCTATCTCTTGTTGGATTGTTCCTTTAACCGGTATGTAGTGACATTTTTTCTCCTCTAATCAGTTTTAACTTGAAGTTTACCATGTCTGATATTAGAATTGCTACTCCTGCTTGTTTTCAGGGTCCCCATGCATGAAATGTTTCCCATCCTTTAATTTTTAGTCTATGAATACCTTTTTGGACTTGATGAGTTTCTTGAATGCAACAAATTGTTGGATTGTGTTTTTTGATCTAGTATGCCAGTCTTTTTTGATTGGAGAGTTGAGGACAACAACACTGACAGATATTACTGAGATGTGTTGGTTATTTACTCTTATTGCCTTCTTTATCTGTTGATGTATCATTTGTTTTTCTTTTCCTGATGTTTTTTGTTGTTTCATTGTTATCTTTTGATGTTGTTTCATTGTTGACCTTGCTAGTTTCCTCTGTGTTTTTAGATGTGTCAAATTGATTTTTTTCTGCCCAGAATGTTGAGTACTTTCTCTAGAGCTGGTTTAGCACTCATATATCTTCTGAGCTGGTCATTGAAATACCTTATTTCTCCATCTATTTTGAAGGATAGCTTTACACTGGATAAGTTATTCTGTGTTGAAAGTTAATTTGCTCTGAGGGCTTTGAATACCTCAGTCCAAGTTCTTTTGGCCTTTAGGGTTTGTGGTGAGAAGTCTACTGTGATTCTAAATTGGTTTAACTTTATATGTGACTTTTTTGCTTTTCTTTGACTGCCTTTAAAATTCTGCTTTTTTTGCTGGATATCTGTGAATTTAATAAAAATATACCTTGAACTTCTCCTTCCATCATAATTGTTTGGTGTTCTGTCACAGCACTTGCTTGTTTTAAAAATTTTTTTTTATATTTGGGAAACTTTCTTCCATAACTCTGTAAGCATGTTAGTGAATCCATCTGTGCAATCATCTAGATTTTCTCTAACTCCAATTAGCCTTAGATTTGTCTTCTTGTTGTTATCTATTAGTTTCTGGATATTCTTCTTTTGTTCACTTATTTTCTTTTTGGCTTCATTGAACTCTTTATTGTAGCTCACTATTTTGTCCTCAATATCAGACACTCTGTCTTCATATTGGTCACTTCTGCAATGTATGAATTTTATACTATTTTTTATTTCAGGAATTTCTGACTGACATCTTTTCAAGGATTTCATATTTTTGTTGAATCTGTCCTTCAAATTTTGAACTGTTTTGGTTAGCTCATTCAGTTTTTTACCTGTTTCCTTGAAATTCACCATGGGAATATTCGGTATACTTGCTGAAAACTTTTGTTTATTTTCTCTTTGAACTCATCTATTTTCTTCATCCCTTCTAAGAATTTTTCATAGCTTTCTGCTATCTGGTATTTGTTTTGTTTTCCCTTTGTGACCCCTTGCTTTGCCTTGGGGGACTTGGGGAGAGTTGGAGTTCTATTTCATTTTTTCCCCATTCTCATATTTGTATCTGTCTCTGCCTTTGTCTTTATCTCTGTCTTCATCTCCGTCTCCATCTCTATCTCTGTCTATACAAGTAAACACATGCACACATATTATATTTCAATTGTGTGTCCCCCTCTTTTTTTGCTTCTTTATTTTGGGATGCTTGCTGCAGGTTGGGGACTAGAGAAGTGGCTTATATGGAGCTTTATAGTAGGATGTTACCTCCCTGTAAATAATTTTCAACTTTTTATGTTCACTGCTAGCATTTACTCCTTCTGTTATACTTTAAGTGATTTTGACTTAAATATGTTTTGCCAAAAGAATTGCTTCTATTTATTTATTCATTTGTTTATTTGTGGTACCAGGGATCGAACTTGGGTCCTTGTGCTTGCAAGGGAGGCGGTGTAACCACTGAGCTAAATCCCCGGCCCACTTCTATTTACTTATTTATTTTTTGAATTGCTTCTATTTATAACAGCATTCACAGACTCAATCTTATAACACTTCTATAAGATAGTCCTTGTAGTTACTCTTCCCCTTTGTCTATTCTCTATGTACAGTATGACTGTTCATTATTTTTGGTTGCTCTGCATTGAGGTAGGTGATTTGGGGTAGGGAGAATGGGGAGTGTTTGGATAAGTAGTGTTAGGCAGAAAGGGAGAGGTTTGAAAGGGAGACTGGTGGTAGATGAGAAGAAAAGATTGATGTGGGGGTCTGATTTTATGGGAGTACTTTCAGTTGAGTTGAAGGTTTAGTATTGAGAGTTTTCAGAGGACATTTTGTGAGATCAAGGGTGAGATGTGGAGAAAGGAGTTAACTTTGTGATTGAGGAAAGCTCTGTGGTTATCAGAACTTGCTTATAGGGAAGACAGTAAGCTAGGCAAGATTTGGAAGAGTCATAGGCTTATGATGGGGAGGATTGAGATATTACTTTAGTGAAGATAGGAGTGACTGTGAGGGGGCCAAGTATGATAAGTTAAAAAACTTGGGAGGAGGAGAATACATGTTTGGAAGAAGAATAAAGATATTTGTTAATAATATTGTCTTGGAGGGTTGAAGTGAAGAAACTAGATAAAGAGCTGAGACAAGGGAGAGAACCTAGACACCTATTAAGACAGAGTCAATGAGCAACCTAATATACACATGAAACTATAAAAAAAAATAAGCTCATGTTACTAAATAACTTAAGAAACATGCAAAAAGTTAAACCAATAAGATGTCAGATGGGAACCAGATTAGATATTCAAATGAGACATTGCACATGTGATCCCAGATAACTTCTTTGCCAGGGATTCTGGGTACCCACACCCCGACTACTCCTCTGATTCACTGCCAAATGGGTCAGCTCAGACTCAGGACCTCTTTCTGCTAGGTTGCAGGCATTTTTGCAGAGTTTGATCCAGTCCGAGTTTTTGCTTTAGGAACTTTTGCTGTCCCTTCCCTGGGTGTGATGGTGGATTGGCAGATAAGTCCCCTGGTACCAAATTGTCCACTGAGTTATGATTATTTTCATGAAAACAGTTACAGTGGTACCTATCAGGGCAAGTTGAGAAATAACATACCACAAGACCCTGATTTAGGTCTCATTTTAGCAGTGAACATGGTGAATGGGAGAACACGGTGTGAATGGGAGCCTCCAATCCTGTGCAACTCAGGCAGAAACTGGTGTCTGACTGCAGGAACTGAGTCCATGATCACCATTCCCTGCTTCTCAGTCCCCCATCCCCAAGTCTGCTGTCCAACTGCCAGCAGTCTCCTGTGACTGTCCTTCACTCATCCCTTCTGGGAACTTGGCAGTGTGAACCTGTCAAGGCCACTGTGGGACCGAGGTTCAAATGGCCGTCCCTTCCCCACAGTAGTGTCCCTGCCAGCGCCTTCTCTGTGCAGCTGTGTCCTGGTGCACTTGTACCACAGTCACTCACCAGCCGTGGTCTCTGGAGGGCCACTTGAGAATCCAGTCTTGCATTCCTCCCGCTGTCTCCCAACTGTGTAAGATTTTCCTGGCCCTGATGCAGTGGTCCATGAGCAGAGTAGTTATTAGTCTCATTGTGCTTCCAGCCAGGCCCAGTCTGCAGTGCTGCAGTTTTTCCTCTGTGATGTGGGCTGCCTCTCCTCTTTCTCTTAATCCTAGTTTCTTCTCTTCTGTCAGTTGCTTCTTTGTTCCATGTACCCTCCCCTCTCTTCCGTTCTTCTCCGAGCCACTGTGCAGATTTCAGACACTTTGTCCTGGAGAAGCTAAGCTGTTTGTACTCACTGCTCCACCATCTTGTTTCTCATCTTGATTTTCACTTTTTGTGCATTACCTTGTAACAGTTTATCTCGAGGTATTATTTATGTTTCAACGTGGTTGTTGTGTGGCATATGCTTCCTGACAGCATTTTGTTCTCCCTTCGCCTTGTCAGAGCACCAGATGTTTTGCGTGACCATCCTCAATGACAGTGCACTTAAGAACAGAGTACCCTGTTGTGGATATAGGGGATGATATGAAGTAGAACAGGAATTGTGTTTATTATTTGAAGTAGCTTTTATGGATAAAGGAAAGCATATTAACAAAAAGTAGTTAGAAGACTAACACTGGAGATAATCAGTACAAAACCAGTATATATTTTAGTATGACTGTCTTCATAGTTAGCACTTTACAAGGCCTGGGGAGAAGATACAAACAGTGCCATGTACAAGGTTGAGCAGGCACAGGAGAAGGTTATAAGTGATAGTTCATTCATCCATCAAATAAATATTCATGGGCAACCTTTACCTGCCATCATTGTTTTAAGTTCTTGTGGTGCTGTTTTGGAATCGTGGAAAGAAATGCAGAGACACAGAATTTGGGTAAAATAACAAAGGTCTTTACTTGTTAGTAAGCTGGGATGCCAGAAACTGGTCTGGTCAGAGTCCCCCCCTGCGTTTTTTGTCATCACCTTTTATACTTTTGTCAGTCATTATGTCATCCCTAGTGGTCTTTGTTAAGTAAATAAAGTTCTGATTCCTGTTTAATGGTTAGACACAGGTGGTTTCTGTCACTGATTACAGTCCTAAAAGCTTGACAGTTAAGGCACATATATCACAAGTTTGTTCAAGGATTCCTACTTTGTTCTTCAGAGCTAGGATGTTATCTATAGTGGAGCTACAGATCAAAGGAGCTATATAACCTTAACTTTACACAGCAGAAGTAGTGGGCTACGGCAAGCTTTTAAAGGGATACACTACTTATTTTGCCTCCATAACTACTTTAATAGCTAATCTACTAAATTTACTTTAAAAATTTTCCTTATCAGTGCCTCTGTGAATGAAACAAGGATCCCCATCCTTATAGTTTGCATGTCATCAAGGGAAGACAGAAAATGAACAAATATACAGATATAAGTTAGGATGTATTAAATGCCTTGGAAAAGAGCAGGGTGAGGAGGATTGAAAATACTTAAGGGTTGCAATTTTAAATGAGATTGTCAGGAAAAAGGTAACATTCAGTGAAGATTTGAGGAAAGTGAAGTGTTTAGTCACGTAGATACTGAGGAGGAACACATTGTAGGAAGTGGGAGTGGCCTTAAGGTAGGAATAGGCCTCAAGTGTCAGAGGGCTAGCAACCAGGAGGCCAGTGTGGCTGGAGCACATTGAGTGATGTTGGGGTGCAGGTGAGGGATTAGAAAGCGTGTCTTAGAAGCCACAGGTGGCAGATTATGTGTGGCTGCCTAGGCTTTTCCTCTGGAACAGGAGTTTTTGTCATAAGTGTAGCTTGATTTAAAAATAATCATCTATCACTGGCCCATCCTGTATGGGGGCTATTTTGGACACTAATGACATTAAATAAAGCTGCATGATAAACATGAGGCTCAAAATCATGAGTTTGTGAGAAACTTATTTTAAACACAAATATGTAACACGGTTACATAAAAATTAAAAAATAAAATTCTTTGTCAGTAACTCAGGACATACGTTTCTGTGATGAACTTAAAGCACTTGGAACTCAATTCTAAAGTCTTGGTGGTAATTCTCATAACATCAAAAATACATTTGCTATTTTTATATAAACTTAAAATGAACTAAGTTTTACTTACCAAAGTCATTTAAATAATATCCTCTATGATATAATCTCTTAACTACTTAGGAAAATTTGCAGTCTTGGTAGTATTAATGTCAAATTTGAAATTTTTTAGTGACATAATTTATTCAACTATGGAATAGAGTTTATTAAAAATGTGGAAATGTTCTTAATAGTTAAGCTTTTTTCCCCCCCTACAGCCTGGAGAGAAGAGCAGATTAAGATGAAAATATTAGAGCATCATCTATAATATACAATTGGCAAAGTGATAACATATAATGGCAAATAAGATACCTCTCTTTTCTCAAATAGAAGGCTCAAATTTTATAATCATTCTTAGTGTAGCTGTTCGTGATGGGAAATTACCCATGCATATCTCAATGGTTTTAGTATAAAATATATCTACCAATAAATGGAATGTAGACACTACAGCTTTTATGCAGGAGGCAAAGGGCTTGAAATAGCATCTCTAGATCCAGAGAGTTATAATAGTAAATAAATAAAGGGTAATTGTTGGATAGTTATGCTGAGCTTTTTTATTCCAGGGTAATTCTGCCTGTGGGCAAACTTTTGTATAAACAAAGATAATTGAACTTTTGCACCTTAAAGGATATTGTTCTTTTGTACTATTTATTTGACTTCATCCCCTCAGGATACAAACTTGACTTGAATATTAACTTAGAAAGCATATTCAATATTTTTTCTGTTAAGTAGGAATAAATTGAAGATACTCCATAATAAAACTAATGTTTGGTCTTTGTTGTGGGAAAATGTTTGTTGTGACTGGATAGGCAATATGAAAATTCTTATTTTAAGAACTAGGGATCTATAGTTTGAGGGTCTGAGTTTGCATCCTATGCATAGACTTGCTTGCTGGGCCTTAACTTTCTTTCTTATGTAATGGGATAATAGTACACTCTTTTAAACTGCAATTAAGAAAAATTAACTGATGTAATTCCTGTAAATTCTCTCCTATGGTGCCTGGTACATAAAAAGCACTCCGAATATATTTGCTATTCTTTTTCCTTTATTTTTGGAGTATATTTTCCCCAATAATTGATAGGTATTAAAATACTTCAGGGCAGAAACTGCCTGATAACTTTTCAGGGTTATGGGGAATTGTATGAGTTCACCTGTCGCACTATTAGAAGCACCACCGGGCCCCTGTGGAGAGCCTCAGTGGTCCGAACTCCTAGATCCCATCTCGGTTTATCAGGCCCAGTGGCATTGCCTAGAGTCCCATTGTGTCCCGTTGTGAGAGCTTGGAGTTATAACCAAACATACTCGAAATTAGTAAAGCCAAGTCACTAAGGAAATTATTTGGTGAATAATAATTGGCACACTTTAAAATGGGATTTTCTTCTGCCTGCCTGGTAATTAAATGAAATTTCAAATTTCATAAAATGGTACGGTTTTTAATTTTAATGTTTAGCTTTCATTGTAATTGAAGCTAACATGAATAGCAGAATTGAAGGACTGACTAGCAGAATGATGCAAAGGGACAGAGGCCATGTGAAATTATTCAATAGCTGGCTTAATGAATGCATTAATCTTATTATTGTTCTACTCCAAATAAGATATCTTCACATACAAACACTTTCAACTTTTGATAACATTCATTCATTCTAATCACATTCAGGGATGTTTTAAGCTTATGTTGATATATTTTAACAAAACTTAGCTTTTTTTGTTTGTTTTTTTTTTTTTGAGACAGGGTCTCCCTTTTTAGTTTGAGCTGGCTCTGAACTCACTATGTATCCCAGGCTGGCCTCAAACTCATGGCAATTCTCCTGCCTCAGCCCCTTGACTGCTGGGATTATAGGCATAGAACACCACACCGGGCTAGCCAAAGCTCAGCTTTTAAATTATGTTCTTGTAAGTTACGAGACAATAACCACTGACCTCAATTTAGTCCTTTTCATAACAGCATGAATAAATAAATAAATGTATAACCCTCAGAACAATGATGAGATATAGCATAACATTTAATCTAACATTTTGTTGAATTTCCTTGAAGTCCAGTGTTCATTAGGACAATTGTTCATTTTGGTTGGAATGTTGCTAATTCTTGGTTCTTAAAATTACACAACTATTAGGTAGATCGTAGAAATTAAAATACTGTCATCATTTATCTGCAAGGCAGTGCAGAGGGTCTACTCTCACAAGGAAAGAGTGTGGTGAGATCTGGGTACTTGAAGTCTTTGGAAAGTGTGCTTTGGGAATCCCCTTCTCAGGTCATACTTAGAAGGGTTGGGGAGAGCTCATTATTGGTTCAGGAAGGAAAAAATAATTGCTGTGTTTCCTTTCTGATTTTTAAATCTGTTTATTGTGCCTGCTTTCTAGCAATAGTCCCAGGACAGTACTTTAGGGTGATCTAGGGCTAAGTTCTAGGCCACTGCTTAATCTGCTTTTAGTATAAACCTTCAGACTAGAAGTATATGTAAATTTAGCAACGCCTACTCATCATGTTTAGTATTTTTTTATTTTAGTGACATATATTTTGAGTATAGATTAAGAATATATTTAATAATTGGTAAAGCTGTTCTGGAAAGCAATTTGACAGAACTTACTTAAATATGTGTTTGTATATATTGGACTTTTAAAATTTATTTTTTATTTTTTATTTTTTTTGGTACCGGGGATTGAACTCAGGTTCTTTTGCTTGCGCAGCAGGCAGCGAAACCAATGAGCTAAATCCCCGGCCCTGGACTTTTTTTTATAGATGATTAAGGGACATAGACAAGTACATTCATTGCAACATTTGTTGTAATAACAGGGTGTTGAAACAATCTGGATATCTATAATTGAAGAAAGCATAAAGAGATATACAAACATGACATATGGAATAGTACACATCATTAGGAATAAGACTGGATGCATACATAGTGAAATGGATAGACTTTAACAGCACAGAGTTGAGTGACAAAATGAAGAAAGAATGAGGTATATCACATAGTACAGTACATATATCATAAAGATAGAAGTGGAAAATAATCCCATGTATTTTTCTAGAACACATACAAATCAAAATGTTTTACATTAAACACATTACAGTGATTGATCAAGAGTATATGAGTAAAATTTACTGTCAAACCTCATAAATTTTAAGAGCTATAGGCATTGCTAAAAATAGAAAAGAAGGAAGTTAAATACTGTATTAGCCTTTTCATTGCTGAGACATGATACCCAACACCCACAATTTGAACAGGAGAAATTTAATTGGTTCATGGCTTCAGTCCTTGATCAGCTGACTCCAAGTCAGAGACATCATGGCAGGGGTGTGCAAAGGTGCTTGGTTCATGTTGGCTGGGAAGCAGAGCAGAGGGCCAGAGTGGAAGGGGTGAGGGACCAGGTACAGACCCTAAGAGCACATTTCCATGATCCATCCAGACACATCTGGAAGTGTGTTCCCCCGACCCCGGGACAGATTCCAAACCAGTCAAGTTGAAACTCTACCCTAGCTACTACATCCCACTCTTTTCAACTTGCTACCAAAACACCATACTTCATTTCCAAATAAAGACAATCACAGGTTTATAATTCTGCCTAATTTAACATAGCTGTTCAGCGGATAACCAGAAAGTGTGTTCCACCAATCCCTGTGGTGGATCCCAAACCCGATCACATTGAAACTCCACTCTAGCCACAGAAATACTCAGTTATAAATGTACCAAATCATGCACAGGATCTATATGCTGAATATGCAGAAGAAACAAATAGAAGGACCTCAGTAAACAGAAAGATATATCATGTTCATTAATTATATGACTCAACCTTGTAAAGATGATTTTGCCAGAATTATTTTATAAATTTAATGCAATTTCCATCAAAACTTAGAAACATCATGTAGACCATGAGATCGGAAAACAGTCTCTTTGCTTCTGCAGTACCTTGTGTGCTCTGGATTAATTCTGTTTAATTGATAGTTTTAAATTCTAAGATTTTGCTGTTGAATTATCTAAATATTTCAGCCTAAAGATTTTTACAGGTAATGGCTTTTCTGGTTCATTCATGGTACTTTTCTTTAATTTTTCCTGCCATGGTAAAGCTTATTAAATAAGCCATCTTTGTGATTCTCTTATTTTACTAAATCTAAATGCTATAAACTATAGACCATCTCAATCCCAACCCATTCTAGAGTGTATAATTTTTTTCAAATAAAAATAGCAGCTTTATCAAGAGTCTTCCTACAACTTGAGTTAATATAAATGACATTTAAACTATGAGCATTGTTTGAGATTTAATTTATTCAGTTTCTTTTTGTTTCAAATGGTGTTCTCAAAAGTTGAAAGTGTTAAAAGTTTTTAATACTGTTTTTTTTTTCTGTTGCTACTTCATTAAAAATTCTGAATTGTGATTCAAAGTGATTTTTCTGGCTGCAGGAAGGTTGGTAAGGTTACCTTAATGGATTGGGTGAAGGAAAAGGCAACTGAGTGAATTTTAGTAGTGATGATAGAATAAGGCAAAAAGATTTGAGAAAGGAAAACTCTATGAAGCTGATAGCTGATTGGTTATGCAATGGGATTGGCAGGAGGAGAAACCTAGGAACAGCATGAGTATTGCAAGAGAGTAATCTTGAGCTGATTTATAACAACCTATGGGATGGTTAACTTTGATTGTCAAGATTAACCTGACCGTAGTGGATTGACTGATGGTCAACTTGTAACACCCAGCTGAACTGAATCATCATGGTCTGGGCATGGAAGATCCACCTGAAGATTGTTACCAATAGCCATAAAAAGAGAACTGGAGGGGAAGATCTTGACCTGTTGATTTGCTAGGAGAAGCTTGCTGTTCTCGTCAGAGGAGGAGGAGCTCAGGGCCTCACTGTCGCTGGGAATAGCTATATTCTTCCAGAGAGCTCTGATCTTTACCATGAGCATCACTTCCTAGGTCCAGTGTGGATCCCTCAGCTTGGTGGCACAAATCCTTCATTTCAACAGCATAGATTTTCCAGTTTCCAATGCTGGCCTTTGGCCCTTCCAGGTGCAGATCCTCGATAATGGACAAGTGTGTGACATTGCCGTGGGCTGTAGGCCACTGGCTGGACTCGAGGAGGACATTGCCTTGAACTCTAAGCCTTTAGCTGGACTTGTGTGGGAAATTGCTGGGATCCAGGCCCTCAGCTGAATCCTTTGGGCTTCTAGAGTGTGGTTAATCTCTTGCACTCCTTTGCACTTGACTCTTTGGGTAATTATCATAAAATAATGTTAGAAATTGTGTGCCCCATATTTAATGTATTCCCTTGCCAAATCCTGCTGACTGCAACACTGACTGAAAAATAACTAGGAAATTAGTAAAGCCTCGTTCTGAGTGTATCTGGGTGTTTCCAGAGATGATTGGATCATGAAAGAGATGATCTCATTTAATCTTATGAGGTTTCAGATGGAAATGAGGACTTTACAGGGAACTGGTCTAGAGGTCATTTCTGCTACATTCTGTCCAAGTCCTGGGGCGGGGGGCTTTGTGGCAGGGTGAGTTGAAGGGTAATGGACTAATTTATCTGATGAAGAAAATTTGAAGGCAGCACAATGATCAGGCTGTGGCATTACTAGTAGCTGCTTTTAGCCAGGTTTCTAGTGAGAATTTGGAGCAAAAAAAAAGAGTGGAGAGATTTAAAAAAACTTGCAGTTTGGCCAGAGAAGAAGTACAGTGGACCCTCAAGTTACGACCAACCTGACATACGAACAACTTGGGTTTATTAGGTTAATGTAAGATTCATCAGCCTCTTGTTATCTATAGTGTGTACCCAGGTAAACATGCAGATCTCAGCTGTGTTGACTTAAAACCAACTTGAGTCACAACTATCCCTTAGGAATTGATTGAGTTCATAAGTCAGGGGTCCACTGTATATATAAAATTGTAGCCAAGGAAGGTGTGACCAAAGAGATTATTGCCATTAAAAAGTAGCAAGTACTCTGCACAAGGAAATTTTGAAAAAGTGCCTTGAGGGCATTTCAAAAATTAGCCACATCCTGCTGATGTCAGGCTCAGGGATGTTACGGTTTCCATCTCGATGTCCCTCTAGAGCCTCAAGCACTGGTAAGCAGAGCTGTTGAAAGGTGATCAAATCACGGTGGGGCTTTAGGTAAGTGTGATGTTAGGAGGTGGGGCCTGGTGGGAAGAGGTGGCTCAGTGGAGGTGTGACCCGGAAGGGTGCATCTCCCTTCTTGCCTCATTCTTTCTCTCTGCTTCATGGCTGCCATGATATGAGCAGCTTTTCTTCTGCTTTACCCCTCTACCCTACCTTCCTGCCTTGAAATCAGCCAGGTATGGACTAAACACAGGAGCCAGAATAAACCTGTCAAACTGTGGGTGTTGGGCATTATGTCTCTGGCATGAGGACATTCACTAAGACACCATGCAGAGCTGAACCAGGTCCTTACGTCGCATGGCTCAGTTCATCTCAGTTATCAGGGAACAGTGCAAACTGAAGACTGCCTGCGTTTCATCTTGGGATAGGACTGAAAATCATGGCTGCTTGCAAGAAGTTTAAAATCTATTGTAGAAAATAGATCAGTGATGGCAATGGAATGTGCTTTGTTCTGATGGAATTAAGATGTTCTAGAGAAGACATCTAATGTAGGTCACTGGGAAAGGAGGTAAGAAATAAAGTTCTGAAAATAGAAACATTAGGTGAAGAAAAATAGAGGAGTCATGTCCCTACAAAAGGAGAAAGATCTTGGAAAACACTATTTCAGGACTCTTCCACTAAGGCTGCAGCCAGGTGTGGGGTATGGAAGTCAGCCTGAACATGTGCAATGAATCTCTTGCAACTACTGTAATTTCCTAAGAATCTATGTTTGTGTCCTTCCTCGTTCCTGTT
This sequence comes from Heterocephalus glaber, assembly GCF_000247695.1. Next base: position 1,589,750 of record NW_004624779.1, on the reverse strand, counting down.
TTTCTCTTTTTTCTTATTCTCTTATGCTTTCATTTTCTTCTTCTGCTCTTATTTCTATCTTTTTTTCTTTTCTTTAGTTTCCTTTCTCTGACTCTTTACCTGTATAATAATTAGGGTTTTGTTTATACTTTTGTTATTTTACAAGAATATTCTTTCAGATTTGGTTATTCTTTAGCATTTTCGTTTTTAGTAAGGTCTGCTTTAGTATTTTTAAAATGGCTTTTAAAAATGCTATTTAAAATCTACTTTAAACTTTTTTCATATGTGTCTGATTTATTGACTTACTTTTTTAAGCTTAAATTTGTTTGTAGTAATGAAAATATTTCAGGAAATGCATTTTCCTTTGGTTATACCTTTACCGTATTGCGTAGCTATAACCATGAAGTATTGTTTTCATCTTGTCTTTAGTGTTCAATTTTACTTTCAGTTTTCTTCTCTGACATTATTGAAATGGTTTTTGGTTAGAATTTGGTTAGATTTCCCACGCACACCTGCACAAGAAGTCTACATCTTTGATGAGTAGGTTGTGTCTCCTCCTGTCCAGGCTGAATCTACACACATCCCACTGGCACAGGGAAGGGGGCTTGGGGCTCCTGATGTGTCTGCTTGGAAGTTGGACATATGGCTTCCACTCCATCCCCTCTGTCAAAGTCCTGCAGCCATGCCTGAGGTCTAGACATAGGTAGGGGAGAACATATTTTGAATAAAATTTCGGTTTACTTTAAAGAATGTTAGTATGGATTGAACCCCCCGCCCCCAGGAAAAAAGTCCACTTTGGAATCTTTACCTCCATGAACACAGAATGTAACTTTATTTGGAAATCAGGTTTTCAGTGATCAAGTTAAAATGAGGTTTTAAGGGTGACCCTAATCCTATATGCCTGGCATTATTTATAAGAAGTCAAAATTGGGAAACACAGAGAGAGATGGTCTAGGCAGAAGACGCTGTGCTAACAGAGGGACAGTAGCATCTACAAGCAGAACATTGCAGGCCGCTGGAAGCTAGGAGAGGGGCATGGATTGTTCCTCACTCCTGAGAAGGAACCAGCCCAGTCATACCTTGACCTCAGACTTCTGCCCTCTAGAACTGTAAGACTGAAAGTTGTCATTGTTTAAGCCAGCCAGTGTGTGGTGATTTGTTACATCAGCCCTAGGAAATGAGTACAAATGTGTTTAAAATTTCTGACATGCTTGGTCCAGTTCTTATTTATTTCTAATTTTACTAAAAAACCTTAGCCAGTAAAATCACTTCTACTCAATATTTAAGCTTTTATTTGTGCCTAATATCATGATCAGTTAAAAAATTATTTCAAATAATCTACTTCAGAAATTTTACCCAAATTTCAAAGGGCATCGTATTTTTCTCCCTTCAGCAATTTAAATAGCAACTTTAAGCTCCTCTAATTTACTACACTCCGGGTTTTGTAAACTCTAGTTATATAAAAATTTATATTTTTAAGCAAACTTTAAATACCCTAAATTTTGAGGCTTACTTTTCTGTGAGCCTTTTCGTGTGTTTTACAGGTTTGCAGTGATCAGAAAGATTAACAGTATACTGTATTGATTATGTCAGGCCTTATTTTCTCCTCATTACTTCTTCTTTTTCATTATTTCCTTTTGTTATTTTTTTCAGTGAAGCACTACAGTGATTTCCTTCAGACGGCTCTCTCCAATGCCTGTCTATGACTTTCCCTCATCTCTGTCAAATAGTCCCTTAGAAGTTAGAAAAAAGTGTGTGTAACTACTGATGTCTTTCCTTTACACATACAGATGAAGCCAACAGTGATCAGGAGCTCAGCTGAGAAGGGCAAAGGGGTAAAAGAATTGGACAAGGGAAGGAAGATGGAAAGTAATAGGGTACATGCTGCTTTATTCCCTGGAAAAACTCAGATGCCTTGGGAGGCATATTGACTTTTAGCATAAGATTTATGATCCCCTAAAATCATATGTATTATTCTGAGTCGGGCAAATATTATTTTATGATCTGATCTCCATTCAGGTAAGAGAATCATTCTAGTTTATATGTTTTGCCCTTTTTAACTTAAGCATTATGATCTTGATGCTATTTTTACATGCATGTTTATACATGTAAAGGAGTCTAAAATAATATAACCAATTTTGCATCATTAGGATTAGCTGTTTGCAAACAGAAAACAAGGCTTTGTAAGAACATGGAGCAAGTCTTTCCAGTTGGACTATATTAGAATTCCATCTACATTTTAATTTGGTTCCTGCTGTGTGGATATATTAGACTGAATCTATTACCTGGCTCAGTGGTCCTTTCAGACAATTTCCCTTTCTAATTCTGATTTTATTGTAAGTGATTGTCAACATACTGTAGAAGCCTGCAAATCTAATTTTGATCAGTTCCATGAGGCATTGATAACTGTAACCTTCCATTACAAACAAAACTCAAAAACAAGAACCAATAGAGTATTGTAATATTTAATAGATTGCTTTCTGATTAAAGGAGCTGGTTGTGAGTGTTGTGGGAGATTTATACTTAGACATTTCTTCTTTACTGATTTCTTCATTTGGATGCTCTGTGGAAGAAAATTCTATAGCAGTTATTCCCTTGGGGCCGGACCCAGTTTAACACAACATTCTTGCTTTATGTTTAGTGCTACTTTGAGTTGCCTACTTTCTTGGTGATCATGAACCACTTGCTGTTTTTTTTCATTTGGAGATAGCATTTCTCTGAGTATTATTATAATTTTAGCTTTAAATATAATCCTTTCATGCTTTTAATACAGTTAATCCTTACTGTGAAACAGGCTAATGAACCTGCAATAGAAAGTTTAGGAACATTAATTTAGTTCACTTTGGTTTATTTAACTGTGTTACAATCTTACTGCAGTGCACTGTTTGGGACATGTCTAGAAGCTAGAGAGGTGTCAGATAGAAATAACATGGCATTTCATTTTTCATATACCCCGCAGGTTGATGAAGAGCACTCTTAGGGAAGAATGACTAGTGATACTCATTCTGTTTACAGCTTGATACTTAGTTCGCATCTTCACAACAGTCCCTTAGTCCTTTTGTATCTGGGAACTTGATTTCACCCATCATCCTGATTCTAAGAACATTTCTTCCTAGCTTTCTTCATCTTTTTTCCTTGTATTTTTGTGTTTTTGACATTCCATTCTAATATAGAATTAGTCTTTCGTACCTGCTTCTCTGGATACTTTTATGATAACAATAGGCTCTTGACTGGACTAGCAACTCTAGATGTTTTTCCATCTGCTGATCCCAAGTGAGCTAACAGATGAAGATTTCAAATGATAATATATTCATCCTGTTCTTCAGCTTCACATTCTCCAGTGCTTTGCAGCATCTTCCTGCTTAAAATGCTGCCTAATATTTGTAGGAGTAAAGGCCTGCTATGATTTCTCTGATACTTATTCAAAATTAGTTTTCACTCATTTTAGTCACTTCTCTCTTTCAACCGGCTCTGTTTCCAGAATTCTCTGTTTCTTCAGTAATTATTTTCCTTAGAACAGGATAAGCATATCAGGTTCTTTAGCACAGTGCCTAATCTGTGGAAGATGTTTAATCAATGTGAGTTTTGCTTTCATTTTTGATTTTCAGTGTAAATCAGGGCAACATTTAGATGGAGAGGAGAGTGAGGTGTCTTTTATTCTTAAAGGCATGGTCTCTGGGATCACATCATCTGGATTTACCTCTCTTATGATCGCAGATGATTTACTTAAGGTCTCTTGCTTTAATTTCTTCAACTGTAAAGTATAAACTATAGTTGTTAGGAGAACCAAATACGGGAATTTATGTATAGGACTTTAAAAGCATAGCTGATAGATAGATAGTGGGCGTTCAAGGAGATATGAATGGCTTTCGTTGCACGTAGCATATCTTTGTGGATTGATATTACTAAGATTATTTACAGGAGCTGAGTAAATTACTAGGAGAAAAATCTTAGTTTTGGAACTTAAGTTTTAATTTTATTCATAGTCAGTGTCCATACATGTGTTCTTTTCACAGTAATACTATTGGTAGATGCATAAATACTTTTATGTTGTTGAATCTTGTTGTGACAATATTATTATAGCAGAAATATTGAATATCCTAAATGTTTTTTAAGATTAATAAGACTATTATTAAAACTGCTTTTACACCTCTACCAATACTGTCACCATCATCACTTATTGAATACTGACCATTTGCCATTTGAATTGTCTTAAACTACAATTCATCCACTAAATACTAGGTAAAAATTTGCTGTCAAATATGCATACAAATTATTAGCCTTAGAGTGTATGTATCTCAAATGGAAAATTTGAAATTATTCTTAAAATTATCTATTGAGGGCCGAGGATTTAGCTCAATGGTTCCGCAGCCTGCCTCACAAGTGCAAGGACCCAAGTTCGATCCCCGGTACCCCCCCCAATTATCTATTGAGAAAGATATCCAGATTACATAGTATCCTTAATGAAGCTTTCTTTATCCCACACCCCCTCCATTGTCTAAAATATGTATGCCAATGAAGTGTAAAATTTACTTGGAGTTCTCATTTAAGGTTCAGTGTTTTACTCTTCATCACTTTTATTACATGAAAGAAAATATTTAAAATAATTAAAAATTTAAATGGCAATTTCTAGAATCTGATATCTTTTAAAATATTTTTGGAGATTTTGAAAAAAAATCCCCCTTCATGAGAAGAATCTGAGTTTTGCTGCTTTGTAGTAGAATCTAAACAGTTTTCTGTAGCATTTGTGCCTTGCTGATTAATCCCATCAGAATGAAGAGTTGGAAAAATGAATTCAATTCAACTGAGTGAACATATACTTAATTTTTTTTCTGGACCTGAGATTCTGATAGATGCTGAAAGTACCTAGATCCTTGTGATGTAGAGAGACCCTTCCCCCATGATTCTCAATGTCTAATAAGGAAAATAATGAATAATTACCATAGAGAGGATTGACAGCAATAAAACTATGGCTCAGAGAGTGGAGTGACTAATTTTTTATTTTTTATTTTTATTTTATTTTATTTTATTTTTGAGTACCGGGGATCAAACTCAGGATCTTGCGCTTGCAAGGCAGGCAGTGGGACCACTGAGCTAAATCCCTGGCCCAACTAATTTTTTAGGAGGAGAAACATAAACATGATTGGTTTTAGAACCTTTGCTAGTAGGGATACAGTATAAGGTTTCCTTTTTTTATAATTTAATTGTAGTTTCCTTGGTATAATTCTTTTTATTTCCATATATTTGATATTAAGCAAGAATATTTGTTCTGGCTGCTGTAAAATTGTTGTATCAAATCTTCTTAGGCATGACACAGTCATATACCTTACTGTAAACTTTGGTTTTTCTCCTTCATGGGTGATATGTAGAGTTTAGCATCCATCAACAAAGCTTCAAAACAATACTACTAGCAAAGAAAAGGCGCTTAAACAGGCAGTTCAAAATTTTATTTATACCGCAGGAATAGTAAAAAGCCTGTTTATGACAGCTATTTCTCTCAGGCTAAGATGCTCTATCTTTCAGCAGTGCTGGTTGAGCGAGCAAGAATACTATGGAAAAATAGTTTCTTGGTATTTTTTTAAAGGGCACTCTAAGCTATCAATTTTACAGACTAGGCATAATTCTCCACAAGAATGCAGTTTGAAGCAAGCTGTTATAAATTATTGCTTGTTAATGAGATCTTCATTCTGCATGAAAAAATACTGTAGGTTTTCTTTTTCATTCTGAAATCTGCATTCCTAATATTAAATTTGAAATGCATTTTGGAAAGTCGGAAGTTGAGATGCCCCGGGGTGGGTTGTGGAGAGATCAGGCAAACTGAAAACTTCGCTGGTATAGCACTGTGGTAGTGTCATTGTGGTTGCTCAGTAAAAATAAATTAGTTTGCTCAATAGAAAAATTTATATAAGTCAGCTTTGGTGGAGATATTTTGCACATCTTGTACTTTGTAGTTCTATTTCCTTCTTGGCAAGGGCGCTTGATCATTGTGTCCATTTATTATATGTAGTACTTATAGAAGATCTTGGAAGAATGCAGTACCAAAAATATTCAAGTCCCCAAACTCAGATTAATTTCTTGTCTTTACAGGATATTAACTCAACTATTAGCTTGGTTTATCAGTATCTACCTGAAGAAAAAGTAGAATAGTAACAAGCAATTTTCCAATACTTTCTTTTGCTTATGTGAGGGGAGAGGTATAGATTTGTACATGTGATTAAATGAGTTATTTTTCCGTAATAGCTGACCTAAAATCTGTCAACTTCTCAGATTCACTCCATTTTTACCACTGAGAGTCTGATACATTTGATCGTTCTCATATAAGCAATGAAAACAGTATAGGACTAGAATATTCTACTTTTTATTTATATGCAAATTTTGCCTTTATTAGAATGACATTTCTAACAGTTCTAATCTTTTGCTAAAAAAAAGACAAGAGAAACATTATTGCTCGGTATTCTTGAGATCGATTTTCAGTGACTAACGCAGACATTATGGAAACATTCTTTTAATACATAAGACATTTTTAGACAGTGGTAATAGAAACTGAAGACAATAGGATTAACAAAGTGTTTTTAATTAGTAAAACATTGATTGCATATCTACTATGGAAATATTGCTACTAAGGTATGCCATATATAAGGCTGTTGAAAAGATAGTATACTGATCATTTATCTAATCATACACATAAACAATAGGAAGTCAAGAACCAAAGATACAGGATATAGAGCAAAAAGATTTGAATTATAAAATGTTACTTTAACAAAGTAGAGTAAAGTTATTTCGTTTTTACCCTCTAGAGAAATTGATCTTAATATGTATGTACTGGAAAAAAGTTTATTGTAGCTCTTGCTGAGTTTCTAATTGTATTTTTTTTTTGTGGCATTCTGAATACTTTCTTAATAGTCAAATTTTGCTCACCTTTGGGCCCATTTTCTATTGGAAGTGAAACCTTTCATATGTAAGTATATGAACTTGAAAAGTTCACAAAGTGAGGGGAAAAGCATTTAATCAGTGCTGTTAATGCTATCATGAGAGAGTCAATTCTGGTAAGAAAGATATCTTCATGTTAAGTTCGCTTAACACTTTTAGTAGGGGAAACATAGTAAGAATATGGTTATCAGTCACATATCACTGTATAAGCTACACTCACATGATCTCAGAGGTATACAATCATGAACATTCATTTCTTCCTCATATGTCTGTAGATCAGTCAAGGTTTGGCTGATCTAGGCTTAATGCTTCAAACTCCGAATCAGGGCAGGATTCTCCAGGGTCTGGCTTGGGATGGATAGATCTGTTCTCTGTCCATTTTTGGGTCCTGATGAAGGGAAGGCAACTCGGAAGAAAAGTGAGAATGTAAAAGAGCAGGTGCAAACATGCATTGCCTTGTAACAATGACTCAGAATTGGCATACTGTTGGTTGTGTCAATATTCCGCTGGTCAGAGCACATCACTTGAGGCAGGAGTTGATGCAGGAATATATTTCTCCCAGGGATGTGAGGCAGAAGAAAAGCCAGCTAGTAATTTTAGCCATGTTATGGATTCTGAACTTTAACCCTGAAAGCGAAGTTGAACCCACACAGAAATTTTAAACTGGAAATTTATGGTATTATATTTAATCTTTAACCTCAGTAACATCACCCTGTCTTCCTGTTGAGGTTGGATTAGGGGATGAATTATAAACGATGGGAAAATGTGCTATGGGGGAAAGGAAATTATATGAAGGACATATATTCAAGTATTAGGAATATCTACCTTTGGATGAAGATTATGGTTTTAATTTTCTTTTATCTTTGAGTTTTTCTGCAGTGAAAATATATGTTGCTTTTGTAATAAGTAGTTTCCCCTTATCTGCCAGGAATACATTTTAAGACTCTCAATGAATACCTGAAATTGTGGATAGTACCAATCCTTGTATACTCTGCTGATAACAAGCTGATCCCTGCTAATTGAGTAATGAATGGTCAGGCAGCATATATAGACTAGACAAAGGGATGATTCATGTACCAGAAAGGACACAGTGAGAGAGCTTATGATTTCATCATGGTACTGCAAATGCAGTTTCAATTCCGCTTAATAGTTTTGCACCTGAGTATACTGTAGGTGACTGAAACTGTGGGGAATGAAAGTACAGCCGAGTGGGGACTGCTGTAATATGTTTCATAAAAGAGTCCCTCATGGCAGTTCTGTCAAGACATTGTAAGGTTCTGGAGTACAGTGGTGATGGGTGATGGGAGTGATGGAGAAGAAAGGGTTTATCTGACGGGGTCTTGGGGGCAAAATGTTTCAGGACTTGGAGAAGTGCTTTGAGGGCCATTGTTGAGGGAAAGGGAAGAGTCCCAAGAGATTCGTTGGTGTCTTTGCTGAAACAACTCAGAAAAGAGGATTTGAGAGGATGGGAAGAGAGTTTTGGGGAGACAAGGTTCTCTGCTCTGACTGTGCTATGCACAAAGAGTTCCAGGGGTACATGCTCTTGGCAAGTGTTCAGCTTTCCACTGTGAAGAGGAGTCCAGCATTCAGAACAGGTTTGGATGGCGAAGCAGATTTGGTAATAACAAAAAGAATAATGTGTCCAGGTGAAGTTATCCAAGAAGAATACTTAGAAAGAAAAGTGCAGCAGGTGGATTGCTGCAGGCAAACATGAAGCATACAGTGGTCTAAAGAATGTTTAACTGGGCTGTGTCAAGGAAGCTAGGGCGAGAGAGAGAGGAGTCTTAGAAGGGAACAGGAAGCAGGCACAGTGAAGAGGAGAGGCCAAATATGGTGGCCCACAGTCTTTGTATTTAGCTTTTAGGATTCTAGAAATCTGAGCAAAAGCCAGAGATAGAAGATGAATAGCAGTGTGTTTCGGTGACAAAATAGATACTGTGAGGGAAAAAAATTCTTTTAAGATACTTGCCTTGAACACAAAGTGAGAAAGTTATTTGATGCACAAGAAGACTTTCCAGATTTTCTTTATTTTTTCAGTACAGAAAGATTTCTTAAGACTCAGTGAACAAAGATTCATATATGGATGACATAATTCAGTGTTAAGGGAATGTTTAATATGAAAACTTTCTTTCATAATGCTTTGGAAAAAATTTTGCTTAACTTAAATTTATGCTTGAAAATATTACTAAAACTCGAAAATATTAATTTTATGTCTGACGCATAGCATTACTCTTTTCATTAAAGGAAGTAATTAATCTAGTAAAATTAGAAGAGGGCTGGGGATTTATCTCAGTGGTTCCGTTGCTTGCCTTGCAAGTGCAAGGTCTGGAGTTCGATCCCCAGTTCCAAAAAAAAGAAAAATATAAATAAAATTGGAAGAAAAATGTCATTTTGAACAGTTTGCCTTTGACTGGTGTCTACATTCATAAACTTATTTTGTATCTCCAAATTACTTTAAAAATATTACAAGTTGTTTCCTATTTAATTTCCATTTTTTCTCTTTCTTCTGAGTCATTTTTTCTCATCTTTTAAATTTTCACAATACTACAAAGTTTTAAGAAAAAAATAATTGTAATTATTTAAAATATGTTAGGACCTTTTATATATTGGAAGTTGCTATGTATTTTATTGTAGTTTTCTAATCTAAATATATTGTTTCTATCGTTTTTCAATTATTTATTACATATTAAAAATATTTTAAAGGTTATGATTATAAATGCTTGAATTATAACTGCTCGTACAAGTATACTTTCATTCAGCTTTTTACTTTTCTTCCATTTTCAAATATTTTTTTCTGACATTATCAAAATATATATGATGAAAAAAAGGCCAATAACATTAGTTATTTCCTGAGTCCAGTGGCTCAGGAAAATTGGCTTCAAGTCATTGAGTTTTCTAATCTGACAGTGTAACTTTGGTCAAGTTAGTTATCTTTCACTTGCTTTAATGAGTTTCACTTTCTAGATTTTAGCATTGTTCTCATTTATATCCAGGATATAAATAAATCTTATAGTGCTTTGAGAGCTTCTAAACTTCATTAACAAAGTAAGTTTTAAGATGGGAAAAGAGGCACCTGTCTGTGGAGTAGAAAATAACCCAAGTAGAGACTTAGGGCACATTCTGTGTGTTTCTGGGACACGAGTACACAGCATCTTGAACAGTAATTAGGAAGGCACTTAGATTTCTGAGGCTAAGAGTAAAAAGAAATGGGATCCAGTAACAGAAAATGGAAAATGAAATGAAATGAAATTCTTATTAAAGCATAGAAATTTCCTAATTTCTACTTATATAAAGCTAAATATATGACATTTGAACCATGCGGTTTGAATAGAATTGCATTTTTGGCTTTATGGTAGGAAATTAACAAGTTTCTAATGTGGGCTCTATGGAATAATAACTGCACATAACGGAATTGTTGAATTAAATAAGTGTATAACTTCATTTTCTAAGTCCAGCATACCTACTGATAATAATTAATAACAGATATATGTTTACTTTATGAGAATAGTGAAGAATGACTTATATTGGACAATGAGGGAATGTAGAATAGAATATTTTTGTGTGGTGCCTACATTCTTAGGGGAAGATGAAATTTAAAGGTACAACGGTAAAATTATTTGTGATAAAAATACATTCTTTAGATCATATAAATTTACAGAACTATATATGAGCATGGATTTTATTTTTGTGGTACTGGGGATTGAACCTAGGGCCTTCATATTAAGTTACAGCCACAACCCTTTTTTATTTTGTTAGGGTTGCATTAAGTCATTAAATTGCCCAGCCTGGGCTTTTTTTATTCATTAAGTTTATTGGTACATTTTATGTAAACAACGTGATAACACTCATCATTGGGAATTTGTACCTCTACATGATATATCTTGGTTCTTATTTTTTCCCCATTCCCCTGCCCTCCCTTCAACCCCTCCACCCCTCCCTATTTACGAAGACCTTGTTTCCATTTTTTTTACTTTTCTCATATTTTTTCCTTCCCCCATCTTCCCTTCCTCTTCTACTTTGGAACTTTCCTTCCTATTTCACATTATCGATTATACATTTTGGTCCTCATTTACATTTTCAGATTCTCACACCAGAGAAACTGTTTGGTATTTACATACGTGCGTCCTACTTACTTAAGAGTGTGACCTCAATGTGCATCCATTTAGCTATAAATGTCTCTAGTTTATCATTCTTTATGGTTGAAAAGTACTTCATTTTATTAAAAAACACACCTTCTTTGATGTATTGATGGTCATTTGGGTTGTTTCCAAAATTTAACGGTTACAAACTGTGGTGCTATAAACATGGGTGTGCATATATAGCCGTGGTATGATGCTTTTAATTCACTTGGGAAGATACCCAGCAGGGGAATAGCTGGGTCAAATGGGATCTCTAATCATAGTTCTTTGAATTATCTCCATACTGATTTCTACAGTGGTTGCATCAGTCTACACTCCCACCAACAACCCCGGCAGCATTTGTTATTGGTTGATTTCTTTTTAGCAGCCATTCTTTCTAGGGTGAGGTGGAATCTCAGTGCTGTTTTCATTTGCATCTCTTGAAAGACCAGTGATATTGAACATTTTTTCTTATGTTTATTTGCTGTTTCTAATTTGTCTGACAAATGTCTGTTCATTTCAGATGCCCATTTTTGGATTGGATCTTTAAATTGGGGAGGTCTGATTTTTTAAAGTTCTTTATATATTCTAGATAGTAGACTTTTGTCTGAAGAACAGCTGGTAAAATAGAGCCAAGGATAAAAAAAACATATGATCACAATAGATGCAGAAAAAGAGTTCCACAAAATCCAACACCCACTCATGATAAAAATCCTACAGAAAATTGGAATAGATGGTCTTTATCTCAACCTGATAAAAACCATCTATGAAAAACCAGCAGCTAATATCATACTAAATGGCCAAAAACTGAAACCCTTTATGCTAAAATCAGGAACAAGACAAGGATGTCCACTATCACCACTCCTGTTCAATATAGTTCTGGAAACATTAGCCACAGGAGTTACACAGAGAAAAATAAAAAGGAATAAAGATAGGAAACGAAGAAGTCAAATTGTCATTATTTGCAGATGACATGATACTCTAGATAACACCAGAAACTCCACCAAAATTCTTCTAGACTTAATCACCAAGTTCAGTAGAGTAGCTGGATAAAAAGTCAACACACAAAAATCAATAGCCTTCTTGTACAGGAACGACAGACTCACTGAGAGAGGAATTGGAAAAATAGCATCCAAAATAATAGCATCCAAAAAAAAAAATGAAATACCCTGCCTGGGCTTTAACTTGAAATTCTCCTGCCCCAGCTTCCCAGAGTGCCTAGACAGGTTTTATGCTCTTCACTATTGTTTATATGGAGACTGCGTCCCTAAAATGTTACCCTGTGGTCTTAGAGTTTCTGTATGGATTGAATGCATACATGTCAGTGTTACCAGATGTTCTACATAGAACAATTATAAACTTTTTATTAAGGAAGGAGCCTTATTTAGTTCAGTTTGATAGGTGTTATACATTTGGCTTTTTTCAAGCTCCTGCTGCAAAATATATGTTGTGTAAAATATAAACACATCTTCATTTATGGAGCCTTGTACAAAGAGCTCCACTGTGGACAGCGTACTTTTCCTGAAATAGATGATAGCTTTTACAGTATGGAGAGAACAGAGCACTAATCAATTAATTTTCTAAATTTCCCCTGCTGTGGGTTTCATTCAGTGGTAAGTCCTACACCACATGTACGCTTGAGTATTAAGAGTGATGAATGGGAAGAGGTAGTTGAGTTGCCATTACTTGAATGTGTAGAAAACCACTTTCTAAAATCCATTGCTAAATCCAGCCTGGCCATCCATTACTTACTACTAAAAGGCACCTTTGTAAACCTTTCTGAATAATTCACTGGTGCCTCAGTGGATACTGCAGTTAGATTTCTATCAAGACATACTGAGTACAGTTGCTTTTAGACTCTTTCTCGAAAAGACAAATTGAAGATAGGAAACTATTTCTGAATGAAGAAGTAACTTGCAAGAAAGTTTTGTATATGTCAACTTTTAGTGCTGCTAATCTTTATTTTCTAAAAAATTTCAGTATTTGGGGATGTCATGGGCTAATATTATCATAATGATTTTCAGGCCTATATTTTCTGTTGGTTGGAACCAGCTATATGTTACTCTGTCCTATGTAAATGAAAGAATTTGTTGGGAAAAATTTGAGGAGCTCTCAGTCTTGAAGAAAATATTGAAAAACTGAGCACCCCAAAAAGAAAAGAACAAGGCAGTTTTATTGACCTTAGTAGCCAGAGTTTGTGGACTTTTTCTTTAGCACATAATTTTTAGAACATGAGAGCACCAACCATCCCCGTCCTTTTGTGTTTCTGTTGAAATGCAAATTCTGGGAGAAAGAATTGTATTGGCTCATTTTGCATCAGGTGTCTGTTTACACTGGCTGAATGAGGCTAGCGGGGTGCTAATACCACAGTGTGTACACATGACCACAGTGGATTTCAGCAGTCAAATACTTTGTGTCCAGTGTGTAAAGCCAAGGTGTGTATTTACACCACTGCTGCCCCTTTGGGAACGACTCACAGTTACTTCTGATGCTGCACTGAGAGTCAGTGTCACAGGATACAGTTCTCTGATTCTTGAAGATTTTTATTTCTTTACTTACCATGTTTGATCTTTCTTGAATATCTGTAAATACAAAATAATAGTAAGGGAAAATGAAAGAAGATATAGAAGTAAATTATACATTGGACACATTTATATACTTTGTGAACATACACAGACATATGGGCACACACAAACATATACTATACCCACACACATATCTACACAAAAAGGATGAGAATGAGAAATTATAGTTCTGGAATGGCAAGCAAGAACTCATAGGTAAAGGCTACATTTCTGATTCTGCAAAGGAGACTTGTCAGTGGATAACTGACTTTGAGAACAATTTTAAGTTTATTTTGAATTTGACTGGCAGCATCTTTAGTTAGGGGAAAGGGATCTCTAGCCATAACCTGGCTTTTTAAAAAAAAATTCTTTTATTGGTACATTGTAGGTATACAACACATTTACATTTCTCATTGGGAACTTGTACCTTTACATGATGCATCTTGGTTCTTATTTTTTCCCCATTCCTAGCCTTCCCTTCACTCCCTCCTCCCTTCACTCCCTCCTCCCTTCCCTATTTACAAAGACTTTGTTTCCATTTTTTCCATTTCTCATAATTTTTCCTTTTCCTTCTTTCCTTTCCCCTGCCCCTCCCACTACCCCCATAACCTGGCTTCTAAAGGGTTTGTGCCCTTGATAGTTATACTGTTTGGAGTTGCAGAGTGTAAGGAGAGAGCACCTGGTTACACTCTTACCAAGGTGAGCTTGTTGGGCACTCAGGCAACGTTGTTCTTCTTTGATGAACAGGACCAGTTATTCTAACCAGCACTGTTACTCCATTCCTACTGCTGCTTGTTCCTAATACATGAGAATTCTAAATGGCCAGGTGCAGTTTCAGTTGGAGTAGTAATCTTTCTGCGTTACATCTTGGAGTTATTCTCTCCCTCTCTCTCTTTCTCCCTCTCCTTTACTCCTCCCCCTCCCACTCCTCCTTCTCCACTTCCCTCCCTCTCTGCCTGTACCTTTTCTGCTTCTTCCTTCCCTCTCTTTCAACCTCCAAACAACAGAACTCTAGTTGGATTGCTTTACCAGGGGAAACAGGCCTTTGTGAATGTGCCTAACCACCATGATTTCTTTCTTCTTAAGCTCCTGAAGCAAATATCTGGCTCTCTTTGCCATGTGAAGAATATCCTCAGTATATCCTACCACATTGCTCTTACCAGCCTTTTCTTCAGAAAACATATTCTGGTGTGTGAGACATTTGGCATGATTGTTGGAAAGCTGTAGTCCTCAAATCTCAATGTAATACTTCTACCTTTATTCCTTTTCCTTCCAGAAGACTGACAGTTCAAACATTAGCTGTTGTGCTGGTATCTTATGTAAACCCTGGCTCAATATATTACTCTCCTCAGGCAAATTAGAAGATCCCAACTGACCACTAAAATTTTGCACATAAGAAATTTTTGCCCTCCTTATTATTCTTCAGTGTTGTTCCTAAAAGGTGCTATAGTCATGAAGTAGTAAAATTTTGGTTTGTGCTTTACACTGGAAAATTGTAAATTTAACTGATAGTAGCAAACTCCTTTGCTGCCATGGATTTGGGTTGAAGGCAGCTAAGCGTTATGGCTGCTGTCATGTCCCTGGCCATCTGAACAACTGCTTGGAACTTACCCATGAGTGTGGAGGATGGATCTCTGAGACCTAGTCGTATTAATCATACAGATTTTATGATGAAATGAATCTGTTGGGACCTGGTTGATGATGACAGTGTGGGTTGAATGATCACCTAATATGGTGTCCATCAGCTGGGCCAGAAAGCATCCCAAAACTTGATACTTGTTCAAAACCACATGACCTTAGGCCTGAACCTCAAGTGCCTGTTCCACATTCTTCTATCAGGAGTTGCCATAAACTTCATACATATCCAGAACCAAGTGGAAGAACAGTTTATATTAGAATCTGGCCAACTAGAGACCCTTCTTTGTCTTTGCACCTGACTCAACTTTGATAGCCTTTGTAAGATGGAATATAAGAAAACAGGCAGAATATCCCCAGTGCAAGAGCCCATCTGTCACTCTGCCTCCTTGGTAAAAATAATTCCTTTTGGAGGAAATAGCCTAATTTGTTAACGATGCTTCTCATTGTGTGTTACAGAAACTAGCAACATATCACTTAAGAGCTTGTTAGAAATGAAGATACCCAACCTGTTCCAGACTTACTAAATCAGAATCAGCATTATAATAGTATTTTGAGGTGATTTGTATGCATATCAGAGTAGGGAAAGCACTGGAGTGGGAGTCTTTTTGTTTAACAGGGATTTATCTCTACTCCATGCCTAGTTTTTTAGATCTTACCAGCATGGTGTCATTAATGCAATGGATATGAGTGATGCTCTGTGGGAAGATCTGAAGTAGATTGTTTTCCTTCAGATTATTGATAGTTGCCTTTTGCAGTCCCTATTTGGGAGAATTGGGGACATTTTTATTATATCTGTTGTTGGGAGTGCTATGAATTTGTTTCTATTAGAAGACTGCATATAGGATTGTAGTTAAATCTAGAATTGTAGCTCTGATTGTGTTTGTTTTAGTCATAATTATAATTTTTTATTTAGATCTGTTAGTATTTTACTTTAGCTTGAATTTTTGAATTGGAGTGGTGTTTCAAGGTTCATAGGAATTAGTTTTAACCTTGACATGTTGTCCAATATTCCTCAAATTGTGATTAGTACCTTGTGTAGATTTTAGCCATCTCATTAAAACTCCTTTGTGGTAAGACTTAAAGGAGGGTTCATAACACAGCTGCTGAAGATAAAACCTGGTCCTTTGTCAATACCTGCTCACTATTTGAAGCGTTATTCTGTGATTTCTGAATCAGATTAGAGCCTCTATTCTTCAAGCTAGTGCCTCAAGTAAGGTCCTTTTAAACTCAGGGATTGTTTTGTTTTACAATTAATCAAGATCTTAGGGAATGTTTAATGATTCTACAACTGGAGATCTCTTGATCACTTAATCACATCCAGGAGATTTTGTCTGTCAGACGGTTCCGTGTATCCTGGTGATGGTGCCAGCCTAGTGTTTATTCTGGTGCTTGTTCCCACGTGGTCCCTGGTCAGTCAGTGCTGCTGCCTGGGCAAGGCCTTGCCAGGCTCCTGGGATTCCTGCTGGGATCTGGGTCCTCATTAGTATTGCCCACGAACATATCTGGCTGGAGTAATAGCTGGTCAAGCACTATTGAAAACTTAACATTATTTTAATTTCAAACAAGAGTGAAGAGTAATGTTGAATAATATATACTTCTATGAATTTACTGTATGTCATTAATTTTAACTTCACATTCACTTTTAAAGGCAGCCTACTCAAAGTAGAGCTAACTTTTTTCTTTTAAAAGTGTCAACTTATTTTCTATTATAATGTGTTTTTTTGTATTTTTTTTTTTTTGGTACCGGGGATTGAAGCCGGAACCTTGTGCTTGTGAGGCAGGCGGTGGCACCACTGAGCTAAATCCCCAGCCCTTTTTTGTATTTTTCATTCAAATAGTGTCTCTAAAATGTTTTGATTTATTTTTTGGGTGTTCACACTGTATTTCATTTGCTTCTTAGGTTAATTTTCAGTGTATTGAAGAGAGGACTTTGACTTATTGAGAAATAGTATAATAAGGAAGCGAATGCACTAGGTCAGAATAAAACTCCAGGTACTGGCTTAAATCCCTTAATAGCTCAGCAACTCTAAAAGTGTTCCCTTTCTCTCTTATCTCAATTTCTTTTTCCAAAAAAAATTGGGAATTGAAGAAAATATTTTGTCTACCAGATAGGATTTATGCTTTTGATTATTTAAGTTTTTATATATGCCAAGAAAAAAGTTTCAAGTAGAAAACTCTTTTATTCTCATTCTCTTGTTCTGAGTTTAATAAGTAAGGTGAAATGTTGTAAGCAAAATTTAGTTTTGAGGGGGGGTTCAAAAATGTTTTCTTCTATATTTTAAAAAATTGACAAAAATTACATGTTTTATGTCCAACATGATATCTTGAAGTGTATATATATATATACACACACATTGTGGAATAGTTAAATCTAGGTAGGTAACATAGGTACTACTCTAATAGTTACGTTTTTTGTGGTGAGAACACTTAATCTTCATTCTCTTAGCATTTTTCAAGAATATAATATATTATCATTAGCTATAGTCATCATGCTGTAGAACAGATTTCTTAAACCTACTAAGCCTATGCTCTGGGCCAAACCTTGCCCTAATTCCTTAAGGTAATTGTGAAACATTTTTCAATAAGCTTATCTGTTGGCCACTAGATAATAAGAAAACTTAAAATTTGGTAAAAATCTGAGCAAAAAGCTTATTTTTGAAGACAGTTACAATAAGTTTATACGTATTTGCATGTTTGTATCAATATATATTCCTGTTTATAATTAATATGCATTTCAGTTTTGACTTCAGAGAGGATTGGAAAAACTGTGACAAAGAAAAGTCATTTTTTCTCCTTTCATATATTTTATGAGGAAATAAAAGAACTTTAATTTTAAAATAGTAGAAATATCTTTAAGGATGGAAACATACTAAAAAAAAAAAAACCTTCTAAAATTGGAAAACAGACTACCCAAATTGGGGGACCACTGTTGAATAAGTATTAAATGCTTGCTTTATTTTAGGTATTTTGTGGCTATAGTGATATAATTTACACTTTTCCTCCTCTGCAGGAGCTCCATTCAGAAAGTTGCTCTATAATCAGTAAACACTGCTTTATTTCATACTTGCTGCTCAAAGTGTGGTCTGCAGTTCAGCAAAATGAGTTACCTAAGAAATTTGTAGACATGCAGAATCTCAGGCTCTGCCAGACCCACTGCCTCGGAGTTCTGAGTTTTAACAGCATCACCAGGAGATGCATCTATGCATTGGTGTTTGAAAACCACAGCTCTCAGTCTTGTATGCAGTCTTAGCTTCTAATTTAATTTTTTTCCCCAATAACTTTGAATGTTTGTTTCTTTATCACTGCACACATCTGATGCACTTTTCTGTATATTATTTTTCATAATTCCCCATGTCAGAACAGAAGATTTAAAAATGTAATAATAATAATAATAATAATAATTATATCAAAGTGTTCTGGTCTGTTTTTCTCCTCTTCCAGCTAATATCCTATAATGATCAGTTTCAGTTCCTTGCTTTAAATAGTTATCTGGGTAACTAAGATTGTAGCACTAATTATTCTTCTTTTCCCTTCTTGTTTGACTAACTGCTAGATTCATCCTAATTCCCATCTGGACTCTGCTACTTCATGATGAATTGGTCTATACTAATTGTATTAGTAAGTTTTTCATTGCTGGGACAAAACACCCCACACCCAAAACTTAAAAGAAGAGAAGTTTATCTGGCTCCCTTTTTTCAGTGTTCAGTCCAAAGTTAGCTGGCTGTAAGGCAGAAACAGTATGGTAAAAGGTGTTGGTGAAGGATAGCTGCTCATCCATGGCAGTCAGGAAACAAAGAGTGAGAAGGAGAGCCAGGGACAGGAATACATCCTTCCAGGACAAAGTCCTGATAACTCACCTCTGACTAGGCCCCGTTTCCTAATAGCGCATTCAGTTACGAAAGTCAAGGAATGAATCCCCCATGACCAATCACTTTTCAAACATACAAGACTTTGGAGGGGGATGATTTAGATCTATACCATAATACTAATCAATCAGTTTTTTTTGTTTTTTTTTTTTGTGGAACCAGTGATCGAACTCAGGACCTTGCGCTTGCCAGGCCGGCATGGTGCCACTGAGCTACTTCCCCGACCCCATGAATCACTCTTTTAACTGAACCGTTCAATTTAGGATTTGCCAAACTGTTTCTTAAATAGACACTGACCTCCTTTTTCCCCCTTGCTGAAGCTTTTAAATATATTTTAGTAAAACTTAACATAGCAAAAATAGTTTACACTGTGTAAACAATGGGTGTTAAACCATTGGCTTTCTTTTAGGGATCTTTACAGAGACCTTCAAATAATATTCTGTAGTGAGCTGCAAGATTAGTATTTTCAAGATTAATTTTGATGCCACCTTTTTCCAGGTCAAGGCAGGTGAAAACGATGAGAGGTGTCTTGGACTGAAAGATAATTCAGAGATAATTATATGCTGCTGGGCTGATTTTCTGTGTTGAGTGTAAATCTAATATAAAATTTCTGCTATTGACATGGGTGGAAGTTTGAAGACTGTATAGGGTTTATTTGAGAAATAATATCTGAATTGAGCTTTGATTCTGGTTTTGATATCTTAGCACTGACTGTTTCATGGAACAACTTATTTTTGAGATAGGAAGTTTAATCTTTAGTATATCATTTGGAACACTATTACCTGTACTTGTCCTTTACATGTCAGATATTTTCAAGGGACAAAGTCTTAATACTCCTTCAGTCTTTATTTCCTATCTTCCTTTTTGTCTTCATTGTAGGAACCTTTATGTTAATATTATACTACCAAATAATATCATAAGAAACTATTTGCCCAGCAACTACCCTTTGTGAATTCTAACAGTGAGCATTCAGAAAGGTTTCTATGGGGATACTTAAAATATAGCTAAAGAGATAAATTATTAAAAAAAAGATAGCACATTTGAAGGAAATACATTATATATATATATATATATATATATATATATATATATATATATTTCTGCTTTGGAGTGAAGGAAGGGAGAGTAAGAGAGAAATATATATGATAACATATATTGTTACATTAATGAAGGGAATATGACCCAGAGAGTATGCAGTGGTATCTTGGTTCATGAATGTTTCTGTTTGTGAACAATTTGGTTTGCAGACAAAAGCATTTGGCAACATTTTGTTTTTGTTTGCAAACTCTACATCAGGGAACCAATACTATTGTGGCCATCTTTCCTCACAAACACAGATGTGGCCGTCTTTACCAAAATTGTGGAATAAAGTAAGTTGTGAACTGAAACACCATTTATTGTGGAAGAAATGGATCAGTTGTTCCAAATTTTCATATTTCTAATGTGGTATAAAGAGTCATGATGATTTTTTCAATAGGAAGCATCTTCCTGGGATGTTTTATATAAAGCAGAGATTCTTTCTTTTATAGGTTATTTAGAAGGCTTGAACATGTTACTTAGGTAGTATATTTTGAGTATCTCTTATTTGAAATGCTTGTGACAAGAATTTTAGATTTCTAATTTTTTCAGATTGTAGATTATTTGCATATAAAAATGCAATATGTTGGATATTACACTGAAGTATAAACATTAAATTCCTTTATTTTTAATACATATCTTATAAATACAGCCTGAAATTAATTTTATACAATATTTTTAATGTTTCTGTGTTTTGACTATAACCTGTCATACAAGGTCAGGTATGGAATTGGCATTCACAAAGTTCCAGACCTTTAAGCATTTTAGATTTTGGATTTTTAGATTTAGGATGCTCAACTTGTACTATGCTAGATTCTCACTTCATAGACTACTATTCTTATTAGTTTCTCCTTCATAATACCAAAAAGCATCATTTGCTATTGGCGATTATAAGAGTAAAATAGTTTCCTCAGAGAAGTTGAAATAACTTGAATTGTGTCTCAGAAAGATAGAAATAATTGACACAGAATGAAATTTAAATTGTGTTGAATAAATGGACAGAGAGGTGGGTTAATAATATGGCTAAGTTGGACCTAGCTAAATTATTTTTACTTTAAAAAATTTTTAAATTTGGATAATGAGAATTCATTAAAAAAACCACTTAAATCTTTTAATATGCTACGTCATCTTTTACTTTGTGCATGCCAAATGAGGTCAGTGTTTATCCTAATGTCAGACAAAGTGAATTTCAAGCCAAAACTGATCAGGAGAGCCAAAGAAAGTCACCACATATTGGTTAAGGGAACAATTCAACAGAAAGAGATAACAATTGTAAACATACATGCATCAAATATGGACACACCCGACTTCACATGAAAAATCAGGTATACACCAGTACAGTTGTAATGGGGGATATCATTACTCCACTATTACTAATGGACAGATTAATTAGATACAAAATACAGAAATATCAGTGTCAAACCAAACCTTTCAACAAATGGACTTAATAGGTACCCACAGAGTGTTCTACCCAACACAGAATACATATTCTTCTCAGCAGCACATAAAACTTTCTCCAGAATAGGCCATACTAGCCCATAGGGCATACTTAAGTAAATGCAAAAGAACTGAAATTATCTCATGCATATTATGGATCATAATGCAATGACCCTAGAAATCAGTGGCAAACAACACCACAGAAACTATGCAAATACATGGAAATTTAGTAATACACTCTTGAATAATCATTGGGAAAAGAAATTAGTTTCTGCAATCCAATGATAATGTCAGTATGACATACTGAAACCTAAAGGCCCCAATGAAAGTAGTCCTAAGAGGGAAGTTTATGATGTTGATTCCCACATCAGAAAAACAGAGTGAGCTCAAATAAATAACCTGATGATGTACCTCAGTGTTCCAGAAAAAATACTGAAGAACAATCTAAACCCAAAGCTAGTATGAGGAAAAAAACTATAAGGTTCAGAGAAATTAATGAAATTGAGACAAAAGATATAAAGAATAAATGAATTGAATAGTTTGTTCTTTGAAAGATTAAACAAAATAGACAAATGCTTAGTCTTATGAAAATAAGGGAAAAAAATCCAAGCAATTAGAAATGAAATCATAATGGGTTCTGCTGAAATACAGATCATTGGTAATACTTTGAGAATCTATACTCTAATAAGATGGAATATTCAGAAGAAATGGATAAATTCCTAGATGCATATAAACTACCAAAGCTGAACCAGGAAGATATAAAAATCCAGTATCAGTCATTGAAATTGAAAAAGTAATAAAAAAACTGCCAACTAAAAAAGCGAAAATCCTGATGGATTCGATGCCGACTTTTATAAGGACTTTAGAGAAGATCTAATGCCAATAGTCCTCAGACTCTTTAATGAATTCAAAAGGGAAGAAATAGTCCCCAAGTCATTCCTGGAAGCAAGCATTACCTTGATTCTGAAGTCAGAAAAGGACCCAGCCAAAAAAGAGAACTGCAGGCCAATCTCTTTAATGACCATAGATGCAAAAATTCTTAATTAGATCCTAGCAGATAGAATGCAGCAAATCATCAAAAAGATTATACATTATGAGCAAATAGGATTCATCTCAAGGATACAGGGATGGTTCAATATACACAATAAATACATTTAATATACTACATAAACAGAAGCAAGGACAAAAATCACATGATTGTATTAATAGATACAGAAAAAACATTTGACAAAATCCAACATCCCTTTAAGTTTAAAATCTTGAAGAAAATAGGAATAGAAGGTCTTTATCTCAATCTGATAAATGCCATCTATGACAAACCAATGACCAACATCATACTAAATGGAGAGAAGCTGAAAGTTTTCCCTGTAAAATCAGGGACAAGGATGTCCACTACTACCACTCCTGTTCAATATAGTTCTGGAAATATTAGCCAGAGCAATTAGACAAAAGAAAGAAAAGGGATGTGGATAGGAAAAATGAAGTTAAATTATCATTATTTGCAGATGACATGATCCTCTACGTAGAAGACCCCCCAAACTCCATCAAAAGGCTCCTAGAATTAGTAATCAAATTCAGTATCATAGCAGGATACAGAGTCAACAGTCAAAAATCAATAGCATTCCTGTATGCCAATAACAAACTCACCAAAAGAGAAATTAGGGAAACAATACCTTTCACAATGGCATAAAAAAGTATGAAATTCTTAGAAATTAATCTAAGGAAGTAAAAGACCTCTCCAGTGAAAACTATATTACTCTGAAAAAGGAGATCAAACAGGTTATCAGAAAAATGGAAAGATAGCCTCTGTTCCTGGATAGGCATTACCAATACAGTCAGAATGCTACACATCTAAAACTGTTAAACAGATTTAATGCAATCAAAATACCAATAGCATCCCTCATAGAACTAGAAAAACCAATCCTAAAATTCATGCAGATCCCAAACAGACCTAGAATAGCAAAAGCAATTCTAGGCAACAAGGGTAAGGCAGAAAATATCACAATCCTGGACTTCAAGTCACACTACAAATCTATAGTGATAAAAACAATATTGGCAACAAACAAACAGACAAAAACAGACTTGTGGATTAGTATAGAGGATTCAAAAACAACTCCAGGCACACTCAGCTATGTTAACTTTGTCAAAGGGGCCAAATCCTTTCACTGGGGAAAAGATAGCCGCTTTAACAAATGGTGCTGGGAAAACTGGCTATCTTAGGCTGCCTAAGATTGAACCTAGAATCATCTCTCTTACAATGCACTGAACTAAATCAAAATGGATCAAATGTCTAAGTATTAAAACAGAAACAGTATTAATCTGCTGGAATACCAAATACATAAAACTCTTAAAGACATTGTTATAAAGAAAGACTTTCTGAACAGAACCCTGATTGCACAAGAAATAATATCAAGAATCAATAAATGGGAGTACATAAAATTTAAAAACTTCTGCATAGCAAGGGCCACTGCCAAAAGAGTGAAGAGACAACATTCAGAATGGGAAACAAATTTTGCTAGCTACTCCCCAGCAAAGGACTAATATCTAGACTATATAAAGAACTCAAAAAATTTAGATCCCCCATATTTAAAGACCTAATTATAAAAATGGACTTGTGAAATGAATAGATACTTCTAAGGTAAAGAAGTACATACAGACAATAAATGAATACATGAAAAGATGTTCAACATTGCTGGTCATTTGAGAAGTAAGAATGAAAACAACACTGAGATTCCAAGTCTCTCCAGAAAGAGTGGCTTCTATCGAAATCAACCAATAACAAATGCTAGAGAGGCTGCAGGGAGAAGGGAACCCTTCTTCATTGTTAGCAGGAGTATAAACTGGTACAACCACTAAGGAAATCAATATGGAGATTCCTCAAAAAGCTAAAATTAGAAATTCCATTTGAGCTGAGGATGTGGCTCAGTGGCACTGTGCCTGCCTGGAAAACACAAGGTCCTGAGCTCAATCCCTGGTACCGAAAAAAAAAAAAAGAAATTCCGTTTGACCCAGCTATTCCCCTTCTAGATATCTTCCCAGAAGAGTTAAAGACATCCTGCCACAGTGCTGCATACATACCCATGTTTATAGCAGCAATTCATAACAGCTAAATCTTGGAAGCAACCTATATGTCCATCAACAGATGAATGGATAAAGAAAATGTATTTATACACAATGAAGTACTACTCTACTATTAAGGAGGATGAACATGAGTCATTTATAGGAAAATGGAAGCATCTTGAGACCATAATGTTAAAGTGAAGTAAATCAGGCAACAAGCTTAAATATTGCATTGTTTCTCTTGTATATAAAAAAGTACAAAATAAAAGATAAGGGAAAAAAGAGAAAGAAGTTATTGTAATTCAGCATGAATTATCTAAAAGTATGTTGATTTAGTATAATTTTCTCCTGTGTTTTACATGTTTTTCGGTCAGTACTTATAAATAAATGAATCTGATGTTGGCAAAAAAGATTGGGGGAGTGGAGGGAAAGGGAAAAGAAGAATTGGGATCTATTATGTACATGTACTAATTTCACATAGTAAATGAAATCATTATGCATTGCAAACATATACTAATAAAAATAAAAAATTTTAAAAAGGGGAATGTTTACATTAGAAAAACTTTAGCACAATCTAATTGCTCTGGGAAAACAGAAATGTAGTTACAAATACAAAAATACTTGCAATTACTGTTACCAATTTAATTTTCTCTGAGTAGGGAAATAGAAAAATTAAGAGCATAGATGTGAGGAGATTTATGTTTCATTGTTCACTGTGATGATTTTTTTACTTGAGTAAATAAACAGATGTGGAGTAGGATGTTTGGTTGGCGTTACCTCAGGTTTTGTTCTTTTGTTTTTATTTAGTTTCTCATTCTTACCAGGACTTTTAGACCTTAGGTTCAATTACTTAGCTTGGATAAGTGTTAAACAAGATGGTAAACTAATTATAAGTAAATGTTCACTGATTTTTGGTGTTAATGTGCAATTTGCATTTTAAATTAGGGCTCCAATTCCTTGGCACTGTAAGAGTAAATATATCCATTTGAAGGACAAATGAAAATAAAATGAACTTATTTTATGATTTATATATAAGCCCAGAGAGAAATAGCTGAATTTTCAAAGGACTTTACTCAAGAAAAACAGCCCAACAACTTTTTTCTTTGCTTCCTCTTCTGGCTTCTTTCATTCATTATACAGATTCATCAGATTTTGCTGTTTACACTTGCTATCTCCCCTTAGCTTTTCACTTTTTTATTTAAACACAAATGTGAATTTCTACTTTCCTTCTGAAAGTTCTGCTTTTTTCTATTTGTTTACTAGTCATTTCCCAGAGGCATTTCAAATTTGAAAAATGAAAATCAGGTTCTACTTTTAGCGAATACCCATACCTGTTTCTCTTTTTCTAAGATAGAAACCTCTGTGCTTACTTTAAATTCTACTTCTCCCTAACAGCCAGACAATCCTGAAATGCTATTAGTTCTAACTCCCAATAATCTTTCAGCCTGTGGCCACTGCTTAAATTGAGCCATTAGCATTATTCTCCAGGGTTATGCACTAAATGTATAATTGGCCCTCCAGTCTCCAGACTTTTCTGACTCCAGTCTATACTTCATATTACCACGAACTGTGTTCACATTCTCCTGCACCCCCAGAATTATAACTCCCCTTTAAATTATTCATTGCTTCTTGAGAATTTTTGGAATAAATCCACATTGCTAGGTTTGCTGTACATAATATTGAGCATATAATCTAGTTTTACATTGTAGAACCCTGGGTCTAGAAACATGACTTGTGCATCAGTCAGTGCTTACTGGAGAAACAGGTTTAATGCAAGATATACAGATATACTATTTAAGGATTTACAAGATGAGCTTACAGTGGCTGACCACAGAATCAGGTGTGGAAGAGTGGGAAAGGGATGCCTGTGTGCTGGAGATTGGAAAGATCGTCAAAGGCCCGGAGCTCACTGTAGTGTCCTATGTGAGTCCGTATTGAAGGCCGAATGTTCTGCCATGGAAGTCTGAAGGTTCTGCCCTGGAAGACTGAAGATCTGTACTAGAAGCCAGGAGACAACTTCCAAGGTGAAAGGGAAGACTGGAGCTCCTCCAAAGAAACAGAAGCGAGCTTCCTTTTGCTTCCCTTTTATACCATTCAGGCTATAAGCCTATTGGTTGGTGCCACTCACACCCAGGGTGGGTCTTCTGTCCCTTCAGCCACACCCGGAACTATGCTGATGCAATTTAGTTGGCCATTTCTTACTCAAGTTGACACAAATGGTTAATTGTCACAATGTTTTAGGTCATTACCTTTTGTCTTTGAATGTATTGCCTGAAATGATATTTCACTGGACATTTTTACTTCTAGCCTTTTCAAATTCCTATCCTTTTATCAGGATTCTGTTTAGATATCTCTGGGAGACATCCCCAGCATATTTGTTTCACTGTATTTGTTTCTGTAACAATTTTATCATGGCAGAATGGTGTAAAATAACAAAGACATAGTTTCTCGAAATTGAGGAGGTCACAAGCCCAACTTCAAGGCATCAGCAGGACTCTACTTTCTTCAGAGGCTGTAGGGACGATGCCATTCCTTTCTCCTTTTGAAGTCTAGTGCTTCTACGTGATCCATGACCTGTGACTGCCTTTCTTCATCTTGGTCTGTGTCTTCACAGCTTCTTTGTATTGGTAACTTTGCTTCTTATAATTCATTAATTTATTGCAGTTAGGATCTCCCTTGGTAATCCAAGATTTCTCATCTCAAGATCCTTAATTTAATTACAGCTGAAATTGCAAAAGCCTGTTTTCCAAATAAGTTCATTTTTACAGGTTCCAGATAGACATATCTTTTGGGAGGACCACCATTCAACCCACTATACTCACCATACCCACAGTTCATTAATTTAGGTACTTGATGGCCCTTCAGTATTCTCAGTCAATTTTCCTCTGTAATTTCATGATGCTTGGTTCATATCTTTCTTATTATATTGCATCAAATTTATATGTTTACTTCATTCTCATTAGATTCAAAAGTGTTTTGATGGATACTATTTTTTTTTTTGGTATTGGGGATCAAACTCGGGTCCTTGCGCTTGCGTAGCAGGCAGTGAAACCACTGAGCTAAATCCCCAGCCCTGGATACTATTTTATTTATCCTTTCCCATTCCTTGAAAATTAAAACCTCTGACTCATTGTCAACATTACTTCCTGGTGATGATAATTTTTTGTGGCTTAAATAGCAATAAAGATAATTGTGTTAGAGTTCTCTAGAGAAACAGAGCCGGTAAAATAGGCATACATACACATATATCACCCAGTTACGGAGACCAAGAAATTTCCGAGCTGCCTGCTGCAGAAAGAGAACCAAGAAAGCTACATGTAACTAAGTCCAAGGCTGAGGCAGTCTGTGGCAGAGGACTAGAGGGTAATCATTCGAATCTTAATCGGAATCCAGAAACCTGATGACTGGGAGTGCAAACATTTGAGACAAGTGAAGGTAGATGTCTCAGCTTAAGCAGATCGGTTAGTTCACTCTTCCTCAAACACTTTGTCCTTTTACTCAGGCCCTTGAGGGAGTGGCTGATGCCTACTCACACTGGAGAGGACATGTGCTTCAGTCAGTTCACTAGTTCACATGTTCATCTCTTTGAAAACATCCTGGCAGACATACCCACATTAATGTTTTCCAATTATCTAGGTATCTCTTGGCCCAGTTAACCTGATAGCCATCCTGGTGATCTTTCCAATATGTTAACTTTTTGTCTACTTTATGTCCTTTCTTCTGAAAATCTTGTCCTTTGAGTTCTCTCATCCACTTCATGGATATGTACCTCATTTCTTATCATTATAATTATCTGTCACTGTTGCAGTTTCATTTTCGTCCCAAAACTGTCCTGTCACCGCCACCTGTTTCCCCCCAATGCTTCTCTTGAGAACTACTTC
This sequence comes from Heterocephalus glaber, assembly GCF_000247695.1. Next base: position 1,561,200 of record NW_004624779.1, on the reverse strand, counting down.
TGCAATGCTTCATTGGCCTCATTTGTTCTATTTCTTTGGGTTGTTTTTGTCAACCACTCATGCACTCATGCCTCTCCTTCCAGTTTTGATTTATTACCAGTCATCATTATCATCATCATCATCATCATCATCAGCAGCAGCAGCAGCATTCTCTCTTTTAAATTTGTCGTACTGTCTTTGGTTAAAGCAGAGTCTTCTTGAAGTTTTTCCATATTCCATGAGTATATCAGAACATGACTAGAGAAAAACACACATTGATGTTTGAAATTAATAACTAGATACCCAAAGAGCCCATAAGTCATGCTGTATTTCCCTAATCTACTCACTTTGCCATATTCCCAGGTGTTCATTTTTTGCCTTATTCTCTTTCTTTCTTTCTTTTTTTTTTTGGTACTGGGGATTGAACTTGGGTCCTTGCACCTGCTCTTTCTTAAAAGCATCAATACCACTTCCATCTTTAGTCTCAGTTCATGTCTTTGTTTCCCATTTTACACAGAGAATACAAGCAATCCAAGAGAAACTGCAGAACTCCTCCCCACCATTATCCTCCTGCCAGTTTCTATTATAGTCTACTATCTTTCGAATTGCTATGGATTACCTGACAGTGTCCCCTTTTGTACATAAGATCTGCCCCCTCTCATCTTCTTAAGGAAATTGTTGCCATAATGTCTCCCTTTCTCTTCCATTATTATATTTTCTAATATACTAGTAAACTACTTATATATTAATAAACTCTTACCACCTCAAAAAACCCTTGTTTTGAATATACTTTCCTTAATTGCCACCCCATTTTAGCTTATATTCTTAGAATAAAAGTCTCTAAATGCTGTCTACATTTGCTGTCTACAATTTCTCTCATTCTACTCTTTTGAATCTATTGCAGTAGACTTCTCCTATGTCATCTCAAAGAAGTACCTTTATTAACATCCCTGATAATATCAACATTGTTAAATCCAACAACCAATTTTCTATCTTTATCTTAATTGACTTGTCAACAGCATTTGACAAAGTGATCACTCCTTATTGAAATTTGCTTTTCTTTACTTGAATTCTAGGGCACTGAAGGAGTTTGTGTGTGTGGCTGTGTGTGTGTGCGTGTGTGTGTGTGTGTGTGTGTGTGTTTCTATTTCTTTTTTTTTTTTTTCTATTTCTTTTTGACAGATAGAACTTTGGTCTCTTTTCCTGGTTCTTCCCCATCTCCATGAAAGATAACTCTAAATCGTACAGAGGCTCACTTTTTAATTCTGTTTTTTCATTTTTTCATTTGAGTTCACTTTTCAAGATTACCTCACCTAGTCTTGTGGCTTTAAAATAAAAAACTATCTTATTCTTGGACTTTTATCCCAAACTTCTGACTAATATGTCTAACTGTATACTTAACATCTCTGTTTAAATTTCTAGTAGCTATCTGAGAACCCAAGATGATGTCCTGATCTTACTACTCAGATTTGCTTTTTTGAAAGTATTGCCCAACTCACTGGGTGGAAATTCTAGTCTTGATGCACGCTTGATGACTGCTTTTTCTTATACTGTACCTAATGTGAACACATGCTGGCTACACTCTAAATGTATCTGCAGTCTGGCCATGTTGCATCCTTTCTGCAGCTACTGGACCAATCAAGCCACTGTGTGTGTGTGTGTGTGTGTGTGTGTGTGTGTGTGTGTTTGTGTTTTGATTTTATACGATGTTGACTGATTTCACTATTTCTGTTTGTGTCCCTGCAGGATCCTTGACAGTGTCAAAGGGGGCCCTGTGGAAAGATCAGATCATGCCTCTTATCTGCTCAAAGCTATGCAGTGGCTTCCGTTTCACAGGCTAGAAGTGTTTTGGTGTGACTTAGGAGCTCTGCTCAGCCAGCTGTGTCTCTGGTGCTACCCATTCCTTCTCTTCTACCTTTTTTTCCCTAGAGAAGTAGAAGAGATTTAATCTGTAACTATGAAATGTCTAGATTAGCAGCAATTATGGACACCCAGAGACTGGGCAGAGTCTGTCCCTGAAGGCTCTGCCTTCAGTTCACAGAGTCACTGGCCGGATGTTAGCTTGCGTTCGGCCTCCATGCAGTACTTCTCAGGAAGGGCAGAGGATCTCAGCTCTTCTTCAAGTTTCTTCTTGATGTCGTCAATGTGCTTCTGGCGCTACTGGGCCTCCTCTTCGAGTGGCCGGCCCTCCTCGAAGGTGGCAGTCCGGTTCTACACCTGCTTCTGCTGGTTCTCACGCACCTGGTGCGGGAGCTCCTCCGCAGGCGGCAAGCGCCTGTGGCCACCTTCTCCCCCTCCAGCTGCTCCTTCTCAGTCTGCTTTCTGTGTGCCCGGAGAATCCACTGAGACTCATCCTGGTCCCGCTGCACCCAACAGCCAGATTGTGCGCCTTGAAAGCCACCTGTTCCAGCCGACTTTTCTGCAGCTTAGCACCGGTTTCCATCTTCTGTGCGTTTTCCTTTTCCTTTCTGTGCCCCTCTCGGTCTGCAATCTCTTGGTTGTGCTTGGCTAGAAAGGCATCCTGTTCTGCCTGGTAATCCTCACAGGTGGGCGATCTCCTCTTTTTCTCTCCTGCTCAGCATCAAACTCTGCTTCTCAAGCCATCTTCTTGGTGAACTCCATCACCATCTGGTCTGCCAGCTTCTCCTCAGCCAGCAGCTGTGCTTTCTGCCTTTGGGTTTCGTCATTAGTGTGCTTAAGCTCTGCCTGCGTCTTCAGCCTTTGCTGCTGTCTCTGTTGCAGGTGGATCCTCCTCGTGGAGCTGCTCGTGACCTCCAGCATCTGCTCCTTCTCCTGCTCCGGTGCTCCGCAAGCAGTGAGCGCTCCTCTTGGTTTGTTGCCATCTACTCCACAATGTGCCATCATCCTCGTATTCTTTTCTCCCTCCTCTTCCTCTCCAGCTGCTCCTGCCTTAGAATGGATTTCTGCTTCTCCACTTCCATCATCTGATCCAACCGCAGTTCCTCTGGATCCAGCTCTTTTTATATCTGCTGCTTCTCTGGGATTTGGACTTCCCGGATGGCCTGGCACTTGGCATTGAGGATCATCTCGTTTAAGTCCTTGAGCTCCTCTTCCTGCTCCATGCACAGCTTGCTGGCTCTCTGCAAGAGGTCCTGGGCCTGCTCCTTGGCCTCCCCCTCCAGGTCACTGAGCTTCTTGTTCTTCCTTGCCCTTTCCTTCTGTTTCATGATCTTGCTTTTGCGTGTGATCACTGCATCCCTGACACCTCCAAAGGGGCGCTCGTCCACCTCAGAGCTCATAGCTTTGGTCCGCTAGCAAGTTCTATTTTGTGCTCTATTGGAAGCAGTAGAAGAGGTGCTCAGGATACCCTTTGCTTAGCGGCTGGAGCCTGCATGCAGTCCAGGACTCAGCACTAGGCCAACACCCTCCACCCTCCAGCGCAGGCTAAGAAGCTTCCCACTTTGTCAATTGTTTTTGCAACTGTGATCTTCTGAGTCCAAATTACTTTATTGATTAAGTTCCCCACTCCCTCACATCTGTTTTTCTCCTAGTAGTCATTGCTCTATTTATTTTTTCATTCATATATATATATATATATATATGCAATTAGTATACCTTCCCCCCGTCCTCTAGGTTGTTTTTTTAAAAAAAAGATATTAAAGCCAATAATGGTCCTTTATGGAACAGTACTTGTTACAACCACTAAGAGAGATGTATGGCCATTAATAATTATACTTAACAGTTTTATACATAGATCTAGCTTTGAGTCATTTTAATCGTATTTCTGTCCAAACAAACTTGATTTAAAATCTTTCTGTGGGTTATTATGTGTCAGATATCTTACTGAAGTCAGTAGTTTATGCTTCTGATCATTATTATTTTTTATTTTACCAGTGAATTTTCTACTACAAAGACAAAAAGCCATCAAATTAGTCTGGCCTGGAAATTTTGTTAGTTCCTGTATAGTTCTCTAAATTATGCTTCATTATTTCTGTACTCGTTCTAATACCTCTAGGAGGAGTAACAATTTTTTAGTTATTTTAAATATCCCTTCTTTTTTTCATGGTCTTAACTCATCTATTCATTGCATTTAGCTTGATTTTATAATTGAGGCATACACTAGGTCTCTTAACCATGTGGAAATTAATTTGCATCAGTTAGTCCCAAAAAAACTATAGCATTTCTCATTAGGTAGCATATATTGAGGAAAGAATGGAAAGGAGTGTAGGGAATTAGAAATGTTCACTGCAAGGAAGATAGGGGAATAGTTTTGGGGTCATTGTTGGTGCTCATCATTTTCAGAATTCCTAAAGACATGAATTGAGTCTATTTGAAGTAAAATGGGTATGTTATTTGTGTCATTTCTTCCAATTTTAATTGTATTCCTCTGTGTAACATTCCCCAATGACTAATTGCACATACACTTACTGTATATTCATACATCTTGCTAGGGCTTTTAGACTCTTTTCCGCTCTAGTAATGCTGTGTCACACAAACTCCTGTTTTAGGGCTATGTCTTCTCATTCTTCAGGTGTTGGCTTAAACATCGTTTTTTCCCCCACAGATCCATTTAAATCCTTTTTTTTTGTTTTACATCCTTGTCGTTTTTACATTTTTATAAATATATTGCGCTTATTACCTTATTTTTTTCCTGTTGTCTCTAGGAAATTTTAAGTTGTTGACTGGATGTATGAATGAATAAAACAAAAACAGAGCAGCCTGCCTGAGGGGCAGGGAACTGTTTGAGAGTGATTAAGAGGGGGAGTGGGCTGTGGTCTCGTGGTGGCTTGTGTGAGAAGTGGAAGGCAAGGGTTGGACACGAGTGGGCTCTGAACTGGATGTCGGACAGCTGGGGCTATGTGGAGGTGAAGGTCAAAACTACAGGATGGGGAATGTTTTTAAGTATGGTAGTCAAATAATCATATTTACATGTGTTACTGTACTGTACTGTGTTTATTTTATTTTGGCACTGAGTATTAGACCCAGGGCTTTCTCCTTGAGCTACATCCCCAGCATTTCATCTTTTTACTACTTTTTTGTTTTTTAAGTTTCTGAGACATGGTTTCACTAAGATGATCAAGCTGGCCTCAACACTGCAATCCTCCTGCCTCAGCTTCTCAGAGCGGTAGGATTTCAACTCTACACCATCATGCCTGGTTATATTTTTAAAACAGTAACTGTTAGGAGGGTAGAGGATGAATGAAAGGTGAACAGTCTAGTTATAGTGGAGTCATTACAAAACTGCTGCAGGCTTTCCTGTGATTCATGAATGGAGTTTGGAGAGTTGCAGAGGAAATGAAAGAAATGGGGACAAAGGTGATTACTTCCAGGTTGAATTGGGTGGATGTGGACATTGTTATGCAATGGTCTGTGCAAAAGGGCGAACAAGTCCGGGAGGGCTTTGGATTCCTCCTCGGGGAGGGGAGCAGATGCTTGTTACTATCTAAGATTAGGGACAGGATATTAAGCACAGTGAGTTCAGGTTTGGTACAGTTGAATTTGATGCATCAATGTTCTGTTATTATGTTCAAAAAATAATATGTGTTTATATCTTGGGAGACAAAAATGTGAGTCCTGACAAGGAAATAAGCATCGAAACAAATGAGGATAAGTGTGAAATGCGAAGAAAAGTGAAGGGTGAAACTTAGATTATAGAAAGAGAAACACCAGGGTTTTTTCTTATGAGTCTCTAACTGCTGCTTCTTAGTCAGTTTGGCCATATTTTTCTCACTCAATATGTCTTAAAAATTAAGCATTCATTAACATATGATTTTATCATTTTTCTGTCAATTTTTTTTGCACATGGCTCACAGTTGCTTTCATTTTTTTTTTCTAGTAACTCTAGATTCCCTTCTGCTGAGCCATGTAAGCCACAGTGGCTTGATGTGGGTTTGTTTTGCGTCTCAGTGCTGTTTGGTTGCTTCTTTCTTCTGTCAGACTTGTCACCACCTTTCAAGGCAGCCCTATGGGGGTGAAGCAGCTTTGTCCCCACTCTTTAGGTTGATCCCTCCCAACACCCCAATCTAAAATAATCCCCTTCTGTTTCATCAGCTTGCATAATTTTCTGTATAAAAATTACCATTATCTGATATTTTTCATGTGTTTGTTTACTTACTGTCTGTATAGAGTGTGGGCTCCGTGTAGCAGTCACTAATTGGTGGTGGATTCTGAACTCTTTTTGGCTTCGTTTGTGCTTGTTTTCTCATCCAGGAAACTTCCTGAGGTTTCCTCTTGAGTCTTGTCCTCATTTCCCTGCAGTTCTTTGCTTAAGCACAGGTTTATCACACAAGCTTTTTCTGCCTCTCCTATATCAAATGGGCTCTTACTTCCACTCAGTACTATTTTTAATCTCTCATTTTATTTTGTAACAGCATATTTTTATATGTTTATTTTCTCTTGCCATTAGAATGGAAATTCTTGATGATGGGGACTTTGTTTTCTTCACAAATATGTCCTTAGAAGTCAGGAAGGCTTCTTACATGTAGCATTTGCTTAATTAATATTTGATGGATAACTAGTAGAATATATAGAAATACAGGAGTGTCTTTTCACAGGCAAGAGCCTTGGTCTGCCAATGTGGCCACCTGATTTTTCCTACTGGTGAGTTTCCACTTACAATCTATCAGAAACATACAAGATGGGTATTTAAGGAGAACCCACATGGAAGAAAAATACAGAATACTCAGTTAAATTGGAATTTCAGAAAAACAACAAATATTTTATTCATAAATATGGTGCATGGCTGAGTTATATAGTTTGTATAGCTCACTTCCTGTTGGTGCCATTTAGGGATTGTCTTTGGAGCTGAATAGTAACAGACCTCATTGGACAAACCTGGGGCTTTTATTTATTTATCAGTTGATTATCTGGTGATCTTGTGTATTCAAAAAATTAGTGGACTTGATTTCTTTGTTTCTGGTTCATGTTATATTCAAATAAATACAGCCACAGATATGTTTGTATGTGTGTGTGTCTGTGTTTGGATTGAACATAGGGCCTCTAACATGCTAAGCATGCAATGTACCACTAGCTATATTCCACAGGCCTCAGCTACAGATTTTTTTAAAATCTAGACATTGCACTGCAGATTCAGTGTTTCTCCTTTAACATCAGACCTTCATCTGTTAGCTTTTAGTTTAACATCCTCTGTCCTGAAGTAATTATTAACAGTAGCTTCTTTGGGAGAGAGGGGGAACTCAATGCTCAATTCCATTTCCCTTATTTGGCTTTTCCTTTTGTTTAAAGAGATGACTTAAAGGGGATACAGATGGGAGCATTGGAGGGAGGGAGCAGTGTTATCTCCTAATAAGATCTCCTCTGCCTCCTTTTGCTTTGTTTATGGTAGGAAAATCAGAAAAGAAGCTCAGAACCACAGTTTCAAGATATTTAAGAAGTGGCTCAGAAATAACTCTACATATCAGCCATATGTATAAAACAAAGCTACATCTCTACATGCTAGTACCACCCCACACCCCCAGCTTCTTCACTGGTGACTGCCACCATTCACGGAACACCAACAGCATAGCAGTTGTGTGCTCCGTACTTCTCATATTAAGCTCTTACACCCATTTTACAAACAAGAAAAACCAGACAGAGTCCTGAAAAGTTTCATTATTCAACAAAAATGACTTAAAATAAATCAACAAAACTTCCAAGCCAAGAATTTAAGGAAATAGTACTGAAGTATAGGTAAAGTAGGAAGAATAAAGAGTGATAAAAGTAGAAACTAATTAGAAGAAAATCAACATACTTGAAATAATTACTATACATGCTTCATTAAAAAATAAAGGGATAAAATTTAGTGTCAGATAATCTGAACATGAGAAATTAATAAAAGAATGTGAACATATCCATAGGTACTGTAGAGCTTTTTTCCAGTTTTTCACTAAAATTTTTAAAAAACGTGAACTACCAGAAATCAACTCAAAGAAAACATCATGAAAAACTCTGCAATGCCATGACAAAATTGACCAAGAATACCATTTGTCTTTAAGCTCTGTGCTTTCCCCAAACAAGCATATTAAAGACTTAGCAGACATAGATGAATTTATGAAAAATTTTTTAGATGGTTATGAGGCAAATATTTACATTAATAATTAGGCCATTTGTATCTCTCAAATGACCAGTACTGTTGAACATTTTTTCATGTTTATTTGCTGTTTCTACTTTATCTGAGAAATGTCTGTTCATTTCAGATACCTATTTTTGGACTGGGTCTTTAAATTTGGGAAGTCTGATTTTTTTACATTCTTTGTACTATTCTAGATAGTAGACCTTTGTCTGAGGAACAGCAGGTGAAAATTTTTTCCCACTCTCTGGGTTGTCTCTTCCCTCTGTTGGTGGTTTCTCTTGCTGTGCAGAAGGTTCTTTTTGGTACCAGGGATCGAACTCAGGACATTGCGTTTGCAAGGCAGGAGTGGTGCCACCCAGCTAAATCCCAGGCCCTGAAGCTTTTTAATAAGATGAGATCCCAGTTGTTAATTCTTTGTGTTAGTTCCCATGCGACTGAGGTTTTGTTCATTAAATATTTTCCTATGCAGATGTCTTCAAGAGTTCTACCTGACCTATCTTCTAGCAGATTTACTGTTTCTGTTTTAATATTTAGATCTTTGATTCATTTTTATTTTAGTTTAATGATGATGAGAGATAGGAGTCTACTTTTAATTTTTGGCAAATTGAAACCCAGTTCTTCCAGCGCCATTTATTAAAGAGGCTATCTTTTCTCCAGTGAGGGTTGAGATTCCACCTCATTCCAGATAGAATGGCTGCTGTCAAGAAATCAACCAATAACAAATGCTGGCGGGGCTGTGGGGAAAATGGAACCCTTCTCCACTGTTGGTGGGAGTGCAGACTGGTGTAACCACTGTGAAAATCAGTATGGAGATACCTCAAAGAACTAGGGCTAGAGGTCCCATTTGACCCAGCTATTCCCCTGCTGAGTATCTTCCCAAAAGAATTAAAAGCAGCATACCACAGTGATATATGTGCACCCATGTTTATAGTGGTACAGTCTGTAATAGCTAAAACTTGGAAACAACCCAAATGCCCATCAACTGGTGAATGGATAAATCAGATATGGGTTTTTAAAATAAAATAGAGTATTACTCTGCCATAAAGAATGACAAACTAGAGACATTTATAGCTAAATGGATGTGTATTGAAGCCATACTCCTGTGTGAAATAAATAGGACACACGTGTAAATACCAAATAATTTCTCTGATGTGAGAAATTGAAAATGTAAAGGAGGACCAAAATGTATAATAGATAATGTGAAATAGGAAGCAAAGGTTCAAAGAGGAAGGGGAAGTAAGGGGGGTTGGGGAAAGGAAAGAAAGGAAAGGAAAAATATGAGAAAAGAAAAAAATGGAAGCAAAGATTTTGTTAATAGGGAGGGGTGGAGGGATAGAAGGGAGGGAAGGGGAATGGGAAAAAACAAGAACTAAGCTATATCTGTACAAGTACAAATCCCCAGGGATGAATGTGATCACAATGTATACCTAAAATGTACCACTAAACTTAATTTAAAAAACAATTAAGCCATCTTAGTGCAGTGAGGAAGTAGGCTTCTCAAGTACCATATTTTCAGACTCAAAAATTTGACAGAGAATCTATGGGGGCCTAGTTATTATATTGATATAAAGTTACATAAGTAAGAAAAATTACAATTAGTTGGACTTATTTCAGGATAACTAGAACAGTTCAATACTATGAAATCTATCAATAACCATCATAAATAAAAGAAATATTATCAATATGTTAGAAAAAGTTTATAAAAGTTAACTTCAGATTCTTTACAGTGAGATGATATTTCTTCAAATTTATTTTTAAAAAATTATATATCTCTGAAATGAACAGAAAACAGGGCAGGCATTTTTTGTAACTACCTCCTAAATTTTTTGAAAATGCAGAGTATGAAAAGATATTCCTTTGTTGGAGTTATATAATCCAAAGTTGCTTATGAGCTTAGCTTGTAATGTGAAATGTCAAAAGTATTTTCATTAGAGTCAAGAATAATACCAGGAATCACACAATCACTCTTCATTAATAGCATTGTTCTCTAAATAATAAATATGACTGGGTAAATAAATTGATACTTTAGTTATTGAACGGAGAATTACTGACTTATAATGGTATTGTAATAAAACCAAATAATCAGAAATAATGCAGAATGTAGTCAGATATTAACATTTTATATAATAATCACTTGGAAATTTAAAACACATGATAAAGAATTTTATGCAAAGTGGTAGATAGGGTGTCATTAGTAATAAATATAATGGAACAGATAGATCTAAACTTAACCTGTAAACATGCATTAGAAAAAAATCACTGGTAAGATCAGTGTTAATAATCTTGCCCTAATAGATATTGAAGGTTCTTATACATAATCAAAACAATGTAACAAGAGTTTAGAATTGTGAGATATTTCAGGTGAAAAACAAGAAGAAAATAGAAACACTCAAGAAAATATGCAATAATAATTGGATGGTCGAGCTTAACTCTTGAGATAATTAAATATAATTGACCTGAATCAATCCAATTCTGTCATCTCTGGAAATTCAAGGCCCTTCCCTCAGGCTAGTGGTGGGGACATTTATTCTCTGGCCCTCCTCCATAGTATCTGGACTTTGAACTTCTGTTTGCTGAGCCCTAGCAGACCTTATGTAAAACACAACTCCTTGTTGAGTTTCACAAAGTAAAAATCAAAACCAGGGAGCCAGTCAAACCTATTCTAAGCTAGTTGCCTCTCCTTGCTGTTTTCATATCCCACCATTTCATTAACCTCCCTTACCTGCTCTTGTCTCTCCTCTTAGTCTTTGCTAGTCAACTTTTAAAAAAATTTCCCTCACTGTCATTTTAGCAGAATGTGTAGACGAGATCCAATAAATTTACAGATGTAAGGTATCATTCTAATTGGAAATCTCCTCCCCAGTAACTACTTTTGGAACAAGTGATATGATATTTTTAAGATGCTCTCATCCTTTAAAATTCAGTTTTTTAAATTAAATCTTAGAGAATATAAAGGTTTTAAGCAGTTCAAAGTGCTAACATGTATTTTATTCTTTCAAGATAGGATGTATTATGAAACATGGGAGTTAATATTTTTGCATTTATTTTATGAAATGTGGGCTTTGCATAGCTTCCCTAATTTAAAACTTCACAGGAACTATGTGAGTGAAAATTAAGGATTGGAAAAGCTAATGACTTTGCTGAGATCAAGTAAAGAAATAGCATATTGGTCTTTGATTCTCAAGCCTATCTTTAATTGCATTCCATTTTCTCTTAGGAGCTAACTTTTACTTTTTAGAAATGACTGCTTTGTTAATTTAAACAGAATTTCATAAATATAATTATGAACAAAAAAGATGACCATAAAAATGAGAATAAAATCAAAAGTGCAACTAGTAATCCTGTTGTTATACTATCACTTTCATCTTCTTCATGTAATGTTCTAAGTCATTAAGCTTACTCTCTTGTTTCTATGGACTTTAATAGTGAGTTTCCCTATTGAATCGCAGTGTGGTCTGGTTTCTCAATATTTTATCTGGATTTTCCGTTCCTTTTCATATTAACAGGGTATTGCCAGATATTACAAAATTTCTTAAAATTCTGAAAGCGCAAAAGAGCTATATGCCAATAAACTCTTTGAGTTTATGGATAATGTAGAAACAAAGCAGTTTACAAAGGCATAAATAAAAATTGTTTCCATAGACATTGGAAGCATTTTACATACCAGAGTGTTTGAGAAAGACATAAATATTTAAGCAAAGTTACAGAACAAATGATTTTTTAAAATCTTTAAAAAGTATTTAAAGTAACAATACCTGAATATTATAAATTTTAAAATGTTACTGACTATGGGTTACTTTTATTTATAATTTGGATTGTAAATATAATATGCATATTTTCTCCTTATTGATATTTGTTTATTATAGCTAATTATCTGAATAGGAATTTGAAGACCATTATTAAAACAAAACGTCAACTGTAATGAAAAATACAGCAAATGGTATAGAAAATGCAAGTTGCATCGTCTCTTCATTCCCACCCACAATCCTGACCTAACTGGTTGGTGTCTTGGTATGCTTGGCTAGTCTGTGGTGCCCAGGTATTTGGTAAACACCAGTCTTGCTTTGAAGGTGTTTTTCAGCATGTTATTGCATTTAAATCGGTGAACTTAATAATGCATAGTTCCCTTCATGATGTGGTTGTGCTTCCTCTGATTAGTTGAAAGCATGAAGGGAGAAGGACTGAGACCACAAAGGAAGAAGAAAGCCTCCCTGCAGGCTACCTTTGGAATTATGACTGCACCCCCTCTTCTTTGGGTCCCCAGCCTGCAGACCTGCCTTACAGATTTCAGTCTTGCCAGCCCTCACAGTTCCATGAACCGATTCCTTAAAATAAATTCCTCTCATGTATATTCTACCTTGTTGCTTTTGTTTCTCTAGAGAACCCTAACTGGTGCATATAGCTTATTTTTAAACAAAAATAAAATAAACCTATCAAATCTTGGCAAACCAGAGTAGTTTAACAGACACATAGCAAATTAACAATGTTCTATAGAATTGGTGATTTGGTGTTTTTGGATACCTGTCCAAGAATAACCAGAAATAATTATAGTTTAATGATTGTTTAGAGATTTGGATATTTAAAATGGCTTTGATAATCTAGTTTCAAATTCAAAAGTTACATTTATATGTAGTAACAGATAACTCTTTAAATGATAGTCTCATGGAGATTCAAAGTAAAATCTCCTTGATGATTACATTTTCCTTCCTGATAGGGAGCAAGGCCAAACCACTTGTTTACATTTGATGTCTGCCCTGATGTTTATCTTGTATTCTTCTTCACACAAATAAACAAAAGTGGCTTGGTTTCTAAAATTTCCAGGCTGGCATTGTTTTATAAAAATTAAAATTAATTCAGGAAAATTAATGGAAAGCGTTTTTACAATGGAAACCATGGTGGAATTTCTCTGCTTTGCATTTAAGTTCCACAATATTGAATGTTGTTCTAGGAATTGAAGTTGAGCTAACTTCTGGAATGGGAGAGAAATACATACTGAAGAGCACTTCTGTGCTGTTTGTAAATACCTAGTTAAATACAAGAACCATCACATTGTTAGAAAAAAATGCTATCTCTTTCCCACTTTTCTTCTTTGGTTACAATTTTCTTATCAGCCCAGAGCGTTTCTTATATATTTTTGTCTATAACAATGACATTAACTTAAATACCTACATACAGTTAAATGAATCAAATATGGATTTCCTCTATACTCATGATTCTTTTGTTAATGGCATACAGTCTTTTTGGTGTAGAATAAAGAAATGTAAAATAAGGATCATACAGTTGAAAATGGCTAATATCAAGTGCCCATGAGAATATGAAGACAAGAGCACCTTTATAAACTGTTAGTGAGAATATAAATTGGTACAGCAGTTGTGGAAAACAGTATGAAGATACCTCAAAAAATTAATAATAGAACTATCGTATGATGCAGCAATCCTACCCCTGGGCACATGTCCAAAAACAATGAAATCAATCTGATGAAGAAAGGCTTGCACTTTCATGTTAAGGTAACATTATTTACAGTAGCTAAGATATGAACTCAATTTAAGTGTCTCTCAGCTGATGATCTGATAAAAAAGTGAGATATATACAAAGGAATGTATTGACTCTTCAAAAAGAAGAAAATTTTGCTATTTGCAATGACATGAGATATATTAATCTAATTTAAAACTAGACAGAAAGTACTGAATGATTTTTATGTGGATTCTGAAAGATAAATATATAGAAGCAGAGGATAGAATAGTGGGTACTAGGGTTAAGCTGGTACTAGGAATGGGAAAACATCAATAAAAGTTAAAATTATGTAGGATGAATACATTCGAGAGATTGAATGTACAGCAAGATGACTATAGTTAATAATTATGTATTTCACATTTGCTGAAAAAGTAGATCTTATGTTTTTTCACTGCACATACACAAATGTAGCTATTTTAGGGCTGTGGGTGCATCTTAGTGGTAGCGTGAGACCCTGAGTTCAATCCCCAGCACCATAAAAATAAAAAAATAAACTTATAAATACTACGAAGTAATACATATGTTAGTTTAATTTAGTAATAATTTCATAATGTTCATGTAAAACAGCATTATACACTTTAAAGGCATGTACTTTTATTAAAAAATAGTGTTCCATGTAATCAAAAAGTTCTTGAGAATTTTAGACAGCTGTATGGTATTCATTAGTTGCATTCTGTTCATTTTCTGGTTAAGGGCTTATTTTTCTTGTGTGTCTAATTTATTTCACTTAACATTATGGTCTCAAGGTATCTCTACTTTCCTACAGCTAATTCAAGTTTATCCTTCTTTATGGCAGACTAGTACTCTACTGTGTATAAATATATTTTTTTATCCATTCATCTGTTGATGGACATGTAAGCCTTTTCAAAGATTTAGCTATTACATATTGTGCTGCTATCAACTTTTGTATGCGTGTATCACTGTAATGTGATATCCTTAACTCTTATGGGAAGATACCTAGAAGGGGAATAGCTGGATTGAATGGCATTTTTATGATTTTTTTTTGTGTGTGTGTATGTGTAATCTCTTTCTATAATGGTTGTATTTAAATTCTCACCAACAGTGTAGAAGTGTTCTTTTTTTCTCCCATAGCTTTTTCAGCGTTTGTGTCTATTTGATTTCTTGATGATAGCCATTCTTTCTGGAGTAAAGTAGAATCTCAGTGTTATTTTCATTTGCATTTCCCTAATGGTCACAGATAGTGAATATTGTTTCATGTGTTTACTGGCTATTTGTACTCCTTCTTCTAAGTGTCTGTTCATTTCAGTTGCCCATTTTTTGATTGGATCATTTATTTTGGGGAGGTCTAATTTTTAAATTGTTTATATATTCTAGATATTAGTTCTCTATCGGAGGAATAGCTGGCAGTTTTCCTCGCCTTCTGTGGGCTGTCTCTTCACTCTGTTGGTGGTTTCCTTTGCTGTGCAGAAGCTGTTCGATTTGGTATAATCACATTTGTTGGTTCTTGGTAATATCTCTTGTGTCATTGGAGTCCAGTTGAGAATGTCTTTGCCTATGTTTATTTCTTCAAGAGTTTTACCTATTTTGTCTTCCAGCAGATTAGATCTTTGATCCATTTTGATTTTAGTTTAGTTCATGGTGACAGATCTGTATTTAGAGTCAGTCTTCAGCATGTGGATAACCAGTTTTCCTAGCACCATTCATTAAAGAGGCTTTTTGCCAGTGTATGTTTTGGCCCTTTTGTCAAAGATCAGATAGCTAACTGTGGCGGGGTTGTTTCTGCATCCTGTATTGTGTTCCATTGATCCACAAGCCTGTTTTTCTTTTTTTCAAAACCACTGTAGCTTTGTAATATAACTTGATGTCTGAGACTGTGATGTCTCCTGTTTTGCTCTTTTGCCCTAGGATGGCTTTTGATATTCTGGATCTCTTCTGGGCCCATATGAATTTTAGGATTATTTTTTCTAGTTCTGTGTGTAATGGTATTGGTATTTTTACTGAGAGTGCATTAAATTTGTTTTGGGGTTTAAAATTGTTTAAATCAGTTTTGGAAATATGACCACTTTTACAATATTGGTTCTATTTATCCAGGAACAGGGGATACCTTTCCATTTCTGATGTTCAACTCCATCTCCTTTTTCAGAGTTTCTTTGTAGAGGTCTTTTTCTTCCTTGGTTAGGTTAATTCCTAAGTATTTAACTTTTCTTGATGTGATTGTGAATGGTATTCTTTTCTTCTTTTCGTTATTTTTCTTCCTTTCAGATTACTTTATTCTGGTCCAGAGCAGGTATATATGAACAGTGCGTGGGTGTTCCACACAGAGATTACTTTTTGCTGCTACTCCTCCAGCCAGGAATCAACTGCTCCCCCTGGGTAACAGGGGCTGACGGCCACTCAGTGAGTAGAGGAGAGAGCATACTCAGTCCTTTCCCGAGTGTTTGCTTATTGTGGTATCTTACACTTAGTAAGAGTGAAATACATAAACAAATACTTGTTTATTTAAATACCTGTTCTCATTTTCATTTAAAAATGTCAAAACAATTGCAATTATATATGTCTACCATATTAGTTATCTTTTAAAAAATCCTCTCGTATTACTCTGGCCCATCGTATTACTCTTGTATGCTTACCATTACTGTCAGATTAAAGTCAGGTATGCAAAAGTAGACATTGAAATTCCTATAGCATAGTACGTTGAATGTCAGAAATGTATTTATTAATATTTATGTACACAGTATCCTCTGGATTTTCCATCTTTCTTTCTCTTCTTGAATGTTACAGGTTGTTTCTGTATCCAGACATGCCTCTTTCATGTGGAAATAATTATTTCAGAGATATAAAGGGATTTTACTTTTTTCCAAAAAATATTAATCATATTCTATCAGTGAAAAGTCTCTCTAGAACATCTTGAGGGATTTGGTAAATTGCGCAATCAATAAAATCAGTAAGGATGTTGTTTGTATGCCAATAATTTATATGCCTTAATTTAAATGTTATTTGGTGCTAAATATTAAAGTCTGTTGGTGGTGTATACCACTCATTATGTTATATATAATTTTGAGAACTTATCAAATAAATGGTTATATTATGTGCTAGCAGCAGCAAGACTTGTGCTTCTGAGACCAGCTTGATTTCTGCCTGAATTCTTGAACTCATGAGTATTTAAAGTTCTAAAGATTTAAAGCTTAATGATGTTACTTGCTTTTTCTTACACCCTATTTTACTAACAGTTATCTGTCTCATTTTTATGGAGATGCGGAATAAAATGAATAAGGCTCCTGGAGTGAGTAGAGGGGAAGGGAGAACTGCACATTGTGTGCCAAGAAATTCAATTACTCAATTGGTGGTGTCTCAATTTCTTTTCAATATAATGCATACTTTTGGTTTAACATACATAGAGTTCTCAGTTCATTTTTTATTTCACTGCAGTTGCTGTAATGTTTTTCTAACAATGTAACGCTTAGAAGTTAACATAAAATTGAGGCTTCCATCAGCAATTTAGGTAAGAGATAGTAAATAGCAATTGACACATAGCTTATAATATTTATAATACAAAAGAGACCTGAATTATTCTGGGTATCAGGTGAAGTGAGACTAAACATTTGTTTTCTACCAAGTAGGATGTAAAATGTTGAATTTCTACAGCTGACCTTCTGCAGGAGAGATAATTAGTAGAGAACCTGGAGGGTTGAGGACATGGTAATGATAAAATGGGTGAGAGAGAGATGGAAAATTTTTCCCCAGCTAAGATGTAAATTTATGGTTCTTGAAAATTTTGGTTCAGAGGGTCAAACTTCCAATGGAATTTAGTTTTCTGGATAAGGGGATGGTGTCGAGACAGAGGAAGGAAAGATTTTTTTGGGGGGTGGGAAGGAAAGATTTTAGTATATAGGTAAGGCACAGTGAAGCTCCTTTTCTAGTTGTATCTTAAAGTCATTAGTTTCCCCAGTGTTTATTAGACCCTCATGGAATGCACGATGCTGGAGCTAGGAATAGAAAGGTGAATTTTGTTTGCTGTAACTTAAAGAAGCTTGTCACTTTTTGGGAAGTGGGAAATGATGAGACAAGAGGAGAGCTGGAACCAGAGGGTCTTCCTCTGCTGAAATACAGAGAAGGCAACACTTATTTCCTCCAGAATGGATAAAGATGGAAATCAGAAATACAGTATTGTTTGAACAACTGCGTAGAGAACGTTAGATTAGAAAAGTTGGAGCCCAGAAATCTAGATTTCATTTTTGCCATTATGGTACTTTATGTGACTGACAAGGAGTTTTGCCTTTCAAAAGGGAACTGCAGAACTTGTCAAATAAATACAAGTCTCCACGTCAGAGGCTGTGACACTTGTCATTTGCAGAATGTTTCTTTGCTTAATGTTGGAGTATTGAAAATAATAATAGCTGATTTTATTATATTTTGGTTATGGTCCATCAGTATAATTAATACACAAAAAGCAAAACCACTTTTTGACATATGACAGGAGACATTGTTTTGTTTAGCTGTGTTTAACCTTTAAGAAAGCTTATGTATTTGTATATTTTATATTTTATTTATATCTGTCAGACCCTCTGAAAAGTTGAGTTTCATTTACCTTTTAATCATTTTAAAGTTATTTAAATGGTATTATATAAACATGTATATGTTAATTGGATGTTTTGAATTTTATTATCTTGAAGGGAAACTAAGGAAGTGGAAATAATATCAGTAATAATTTTTATAAAATTTACAGATTTACTATATATTTTCATTACACCTTGTAATCTTTGTAATAAAGATTTCATTTGCTTTATACATTAGTATTTAATGTTAATGAATAAAACTTCCAAGTTGGTCCTATTCTTAATCCTACTTATCATCTTATCATGAAATATTATATTGAGGGTTGTGTTGAACAATAATTCTTCAGTACCATAATATAGGATAGGTATCTCAGAAATTCTGGTTTGGTAGATTCCACTTAGTAAAATTGCTCACTCTTATGTATGATATTAAATTCCTCCGAATTGTCCCCATTTAGGGAGACATTTTAGAACATTTATCTTCAGTTATTTTGCAACTGTTGGATCTAGCTCTGAAGAATAGCAGTAGAAGGCTGGTGTAAATGAGATAGGCTTCACAATACTTTTGAGTAACAGATTTGATTTACAGCTTAAGTGTAGTTATAACACGTATTTAAAGTCTTATTTTGTGATACTGAAGTTTGCACAGAAATGAATTACAAATAGTGGCTCCTTGTTTTACTCTAAGATAGTTTACTGTTTATTGAATAGTAGTTATTTAGGTCATGCTAAAACCTGAAGTGACTTTATAGTAGTCTTTATGAATAAAGCAAAGATCATAGAAAATATTTTTTCTATAAAGATTCTATTCTAAACTAGTGACTTTCCCTGAGCTACTGAGAGGAAAAGCTATTAGAGAAAAATCCTAGCTTTCTATTTAAAACTCACAAAGGCAGATACTTGTTAGTACAAATGTTGAAAACTGTAACCCTAGGCTTCTTTAGGAACTTGTCCCTCACTCTTGTGGAAGAAAACAGAGCTGCATGTCTCATTATTAGGTATTAGGTACACTTGAAAATGGTAGAGGACAGATGTCTTTATACACTGGCCTTATTCAAAGAATACAAAGAATACCTTTGTCTATATACTTCCCTATCTTGTTCATTGTACAAAAGTAACAGCTTGAGTAAAAACCTTGTGAAGTGTGTGTTAAATAGGAAATGGTAAATGTGTTAAAACTTTAGAGAGTAACTACCTTGGATCTGACTTCTCACTTGCATTCAGGTTTGCTAGACTTTGTCATTCAACTTGTGCTTTCTGATGGGGACTGGTGGGTGAAATGATGTGTTTCATTCTTCCCAAAGGTTTTCAAAGTCTCTTAGAAAAACCTTTGCACTAATAAGGCCAAATGTGTTACTTCCAATGACAGGAATTTGTCATAAAAAATTTTTGCGATACAGCTTACTGAGGATTTTGAATATATTCAAGCAGTTATTCAGTATTTGATGATTTGGCATGAGAATTAGACAAATGATTGTAAGAAACTCAATTAACTGCTTACTGGAAAAATTAAAGAGGGCGAATTAAGAAAATTGACATTTGAGTGAAGAGTGTGATATGATTTTGCCAAAAATCCTGAATATTTATTTTATAGTTGCTATTATTAAAGCTTTGGCTAAAAGTGATTAAATTGCATATGGTCTTGAAGGAGGATAAATTCGGCAGTTGTGTAATCCAAATGCAGGGAGGTGCTCCAAGGTCGATCAACCAAATGATTCTCAATGGAGACAAGCACCAAAGAAACTTATGAACTGTGTTGCTAAATGCAGCCCCCATCTAACTTATTCACTTACATATGTGGTTTCTTGCCGATAAAGTTTCTAATGATCTGAAACTTGTTAAAATTTTGATTTCACATGGCCCTTGGTATACATACATTGACCATTTACATCAATTTTTTTTACAATCTGTTTTGAATGCTTTTTGAATTTTTCTAGGCTTTGGTGAAATTAGTAAGGAACAGAATAGAATGAAATAGCCTTTAGTAAAAGATATCTGATCAATGCAAAGAACAAACTATTCATCAGCACACAAATTATTACTTGAGAATGGAGATATCAGTGCGCGGAGATTCATAATCATATTAGATGGTCGGTATGTGTCGATATTGGAAAGGCAAAATGATTTGTACTGTGATTTGGGGAATGGGAGTTAAGAAGAAAATCATGTAGGTAGATTGAAAATCAGGAACAGATCCAGAAGCTGCAGGGAGAGATGGACATAGGCTGTTGAAAGCATGAGAATAGCCAGGTGTCTTTTCTAAGACATCCCCAATTCTTCCTGTCTTTTCCGATTTCTTTTCATTGATTCTTAAAGGGTGTTATAATCATTCGCCTGGAGAAAACTAGTTGTACTTTAACTGGTATTAATACCTCTATTTTCATTTTCTCCATGGGTCAACTTATATTTTCTGAATAAAATACCCCATAAAGCAATCTGGAATTTAAAATACCTGAATGTCCACGTGCAAACTAGATTTGAAGCTTGTCCCAGGAAACTAAATAATCTAAGTCTTTGACCTTATAGAACAGACCATCATGGGGATGTCATTAGTTAGCAACAGTGAAAATGGTACAGAAGAGAACTTACACGTGGGTCTGTGAACACTATAAAAGGATAAATAAGACAGCCAAGGCCTCCCCCTAGGAACTAAAACTTAGAGAGGTCTGTCAATGCCCTTGAGTAACCTCCATAAATCTTTGTCTAACAACTGCTCAGAGTAGTGGATATTAATTTGGAGATAATTAGGTGCTTGAATTTTGTATATGATTCCAAATTTAAATATTTAGAGCCCCCTAAAACATTTTCCTTCCAACTCTGAATCTGCCGTCAAGAAGAGTGCAGTTAATGAAAATGAGGAAGGGGATATTTCAGGTGAAATAGTCTCCATGCTTTATTATTTTCAATGAAATATGAAGCAGCATTTCTTTTCTGCTGCTCCCCTCCGAGAGTTTACACTGAAGCACAATAATACACTTTTTTTTTTGTTAAAAAGAATAGTCTACCCTGCTGAGCAGTCAAAGCAGCTTTTGTCTTGGAAGGCCATTATAAATAATATATTGGTTGCCTACAGTGGGGATATTTCATGATTATGTATTAAGATTTAAATATAAATTAGCTTAGAAACAACAGAAAGTAATTTTCTATTAGTAAGGTTGAAAACTATATTCTCTACCCTCATAGGTTACAGAAACTCTATGTGTACACATACACACTCACATATAATTAATAAATTAATTGCACATTCATATACATTTTAGTGTATTATTTTATTTTAAATACTCATTGTCTATGAACATCTTAGCAAGTTAACTAAATTCTTTATGCCTCAGCCTTTACATATGTAAAATGGGGACCAAGAGCTTTTATAAGACAACTTGGAGCAGTGCTGTCATGAATTTAGAATTCAATAAATATTAAAGGTTGTGGAAATCCATAGAGTTGCTTTGGTTGAAAATCAAGTTGCTAAAATTAACCATTCACTGTATTGGAATAAATCCTCATAGAGAAATAGAGAGTGACTGAGGGAGTTTCAAAATGTAACTCAGTGGCAACTACTGCAAAACTAGGAATCAGGAGGATTGTGTCATTCTTAATTCCCCCGATGCCCTCATGACCTCTGTCTGATGAACCACTGAATCGTGGCAATTGTATGTCCTAAAATCCCATTTTTCTCTTGCCCCAGGACATGGGACCATCACTTTGTGCCTTGGCCATTGCTGTATCCTCCAGACTCCTACAGTGATATTCTATCTCCAAGACTTCTCACAGGTGGATAGAGTGTTCTTCTCCAAAGCAATTCTAAATATAGCCATTCTCTACTTAAACCCACCAAGTGGCTTTTTATTCACTTTATGAGCAAATCCAAAATCCTTTAAACATCCTGTAATGACTCTGTGAGGCCTTGCAAACCATTTCTTCTTAGAATCCTGTTTATCTTTTCCCATTTGTTCTCTTTCCCCACTATCTCAAGTTTATCACATTCTTTCATACCTCAGGAAAATTGCATGTGCTATTTTTTTTTTAGCCCAGAATTTTTTTCTCTTACTCTCTGGCATTGGCTAGTTGATTTAGGGCTTAGTTGAGATAGCACCCTTTCAACAGAGAGCACATTTATGACATTCTTGATATAATTGAATCACCTTCACTTTGTGCCCTAAACCTACTTCTGTAAGATACAGCTGTCTCCCAAGTAGTCTCTGTTTGCTTAGCAACACCAGATCCTGCTATCTTGTGTTGTATTCAGAAACATGAGGAATGTGTCATGAAGATAGTAATGTGCAATTGCCTTTCCTTTATCTCACAAGAGAGTAGTTCATTTAATATGGTTCTACTTATGCCTGTGAACCACAAGACTAAAAAATATATATCCCTATTCATTTTCCCATTTGACATTTATCATTCAGAAAGTAATTACTCCTATTAAATACTCAATTTTTGAGACACAGTATTATCAACATGTAGACACAATGTCTCTCTTTAGGAAGCCCACATTTTAATGGGAAGTGAAATGATTAACAAGCAGTTACTATAAATGGAAATATTTGATATACCATGGAAATCAGATGGCCTTTGGGTCTACCTAACAGAGGAAGTTGGGGAGAATCTATCTAGAATCTTAGTATGTAAATGGTTAAGAGGGGGCTGTTAGTGTCAGATTTACCTGAATTTGGATAGTTTCTCTGACATTTGCTATACATGTAACCTTGGAAAAGCTACTTAAACTCTCAGATTCAGTATCCATATCCATAAAATGGAAAGCTTAGTATCTTACATATAGCACTGGTGTGAAAATTAAAAAATACATGTAACTCATCTATCACAGAATTTAGCTTATAGAAATATTTACTAAATATTAGTGGTCGGTACTATTTGCTTGAATCCTGAATCATGATATAAGTCATGATCTTGAATCATGAATATTTCTATATATTTATTTTAAGCATATTTATTAACCATCAATTTTATTAAGCATTTATTAAGAATTTATTTTAAGCATATTTATTTTAAAGCATTTTAATGATTTAATAATATGTTATTATGTAGGTTGACTACAATTTCTTCTTTAACTTCTCTGCTTAAATGTTTTTTTATATTACACCCCCCCCTCAAAATTAAAATAAGGCAAAAATATCACAGTCAAATTTTCAGCATTCTGGAAATTAACCAAATGTTTGGGGCACTTGGGGGTGTTAAGAAAAATCCCTGAGTATCAATAAGAATAATCCCTAAGTATCAATAGGAAAATCAAGCTTTATGATAGTTAAACTTTTTCTGATGT
This sequence comes from Heterocephalus glaber, assembly GCF_000247695.1. The sequence goes on along the minus strand of NW_004624779.1, from coordinate 1,537,877 downwards.
CATTTCCTGTTCTGTGATTGAAAAATAGCAACCCCCATTCTTGGTACTGAAGGCAGTGGTTCCCTGGAAGATCCCACTAGAAATATTTGTTTTCAGTGCACCTAAAATGTATTGTCTCATGGTTCTCAAGGTAGAAAGCCAAACCAGGTGTCAGCTGGGTTGGTTCTTTATGAAGGCAGTGAGCTCTGTTCCAAGTCTCCCTCTTTGTCTTGTGATGGCCATCCCTCCCTGCTTGTCTTTACATCACCTTCTCTCTGTGTGTATTTACATTTTGCTTCTTTTAAGCATCCAGTGAAGTTGGATTAAGGACCAACCTAGTGACTTCATTTTATCTTGACAATTTCCAGCCTCCAGGACCGTGAGACAACAAACTTATATTGTATAAGCCACCTACTCCTACTCTGTGGTATTGGTAAGGACAGCCTTAGCAAAGGAATATAGGAGGGATACAAAGTATGTTGTCAGAACACAAAGGAATAAAATCAAACTTTAAAAACAAGACAATTTGAGCCAAGAACTATCTGTGCAAAATAATCAAAACATGCTAAATAATGAATGGTCAAGAAGAAATCACAAGGAAATACAGGAAGTATTTTGAGAAGAATGAAAGTGAAAACATACAAAAATTTACTGACTACAGTGAAAGCAGTGCTCAGAGGGTGATTTAAATCTATAAATGCCTGCATTAATAAAGAAAGATTTCAAATCAATAGTCCTTTGCTTTCACTTCGCAAAAAATAAGAACGAGCTAAACTCAGAGTCTTCACAGGGAGATGATAAGAAATGATTTGAGAGGAAATGAGTTAAAGGATAGAAGAACAATAGAGAAAATCAACAAAATAAAAAATTGATTATTTGAAATGATTAAGAAAATTTACAAAACCTTTAACTTGACTGAACAAAAGAAAAGAGAAAGTGCAAATGATAAAAATCAGCAATGCAAGGGGACACTGCTGACTTTAGAAATAAAAAGCATTTCAAAACAGTACTGTGAACAGTTAGTTGTATGCCAACAAACTAGATAACCTAAATGAAAGAGACACATTTCTAAAAAAATCCAGACTAACAAAATTTATTGAACAAGAGTTCTAAAATTTGAATGGAACTTGTAAGGAAATTATGTTAGAAAGAAAAAAAATGTTCCACACATATTCACGCTAATCCTACACAAGTTCTTCAAAATATAAACAGAAGATGTGAGAACATTTCCCAACTCATTCTACTAGGCCGGTGTTACTGTGATACTCAAAATCAGGCAAAACCATTAGAAGACCCAAAATCTTACCATCAGTATCCCTTAAAATTATAGATGGGAAAATCCTCCACAAAATACTAGGAAATCAAATTCATCATATATAAAAATATGTCTCATCATGACCAAGGGAGAATTTTCTTTGGAAATGTAAGCTTAGTTTGACATGTGAAAATCAATACACCGTATTAATAGATTGAAGGAAAAAACCCCCCACATGATCATCACATGAGACATGTCCAAATATTTAACAAAATTTAACATTATTCTTGATGGAAACACTCACAAAACTAGGAATTGAGGGACTTCTTCAACTTGAGAAGGGGTGTGTATGAAAGCCCAAAGTTAACGTCATATTTAATGTGAAAGACTGAAAGCACTGGCCCCAGGATCAGGAGCAAGAAGGATGAGCATTACCCGGCAGGCACTGCACTGCTGAATCACACCCTCAGAATCATGTTTTCACTGTTTCTGTTTAACACTGTACTAGAAGTTCTGCCAAGGGCAATAAGACAAGAAAAAGAAACAGGAGACATAAGATAGGAGAGGAAGTATTAGTACTATTGCTATTTGGGGATGATGTGATCCTATATATAGGTAGGAATAAAATGTAAGAAATGAGATACATACTTTATAACAAAGGACCAATCCATAATGAATATTTAATTATCTAATTGTTTAGAATGTTTAGAATTGTTTAGACAGTGTACAGGTAGCCATACATTAAGATAAAGAGTAATAGCAATAAAGATTATAAAGATGAAAGCACAATAGGATTAGAAAACTGGATACGTTATAGAACTGCTATATAGTTCCACGAGAATGAAGGGGAATTACTAGAAATACCTACATTAAAATCAGAAACAAAGCTTTCCTTTCATGCATTAAATGCCCCAAGTCAGTGTTTACATGAAATTACTAACAAAATTTTAAGACATATTTGATGATGGAGAAAAAGTACATGAGGCTGAAAGCGAGATAATTCTTCACCACATGTTAAACATTCCTGGGACTAAGCAAAGTAACTGAGATGCATGTTCCAAGGAAATACTTGCTCCTGGAAGAAACTGTGAAACAGCTAGTTTATTTATCAAAACCAACAGCTTGCCCTTCAAGACTTGCTTTCACTAATCTAAATTATCTCTGCCCACCTTGAAACACTTCTCTGCCTTGTAAGACCTGCCTTAAAGTCACCTGGCCCAGGACCGAGGCTCCCGTAAATACCTTTCCTTTAAGATCACACATTTGATGATTCCAATTATAGGAACTTTTTTCAAGGCACGTATTTATAGTGATAGAAAATACCTTACTATTTGAAGAGGACTAGGAGGGCGGGGTAAAAAGGTACAGTTTTTTTTTTTTTTGGTGTGGGCAATGGTGGAAATATTCATAAGTCTATTGTAGTGATATTTGGTAACTGAATATAAAAACAGCCATTGGATATTACAGTTTAAAAAAGTGAATAGTATGACATGCAAATTATATCTCAATAAAGTGATTATACATTTAAAAATCATGTACCTAGATGGAAGGTTGAGCAAATATAATATGCATTTGGAAAACTTATTTTTATAATTCATTTATTTAATAAGTAATATGTAAAACTATTCCATTTCTGGAACTATTCTTGATGCTGTGGATATAGAAGTGACCAGGGTAGACAGCTTCCTTTGTGATCATGAGCCTCAGTATAGAGCAAAGGTACGGGAGCCAGGTGGCAGCTGATTGCACTTTTTTGACATATCCCCTTCAAAGTCCATGTTAAGGGGCCAGGGATTTAGCTCAGTGGTTTCGCCGCCTGCTGTGCAAGCGCAAGGACCTGAGTTTGATCCCTGGTACCAAAAAAACAAAACAAAACAAAACAAAGTCCATATTAAGACATGAAGACATGTGCCAATAAAAACCAAAATAAAAGAAAAGAAAGTAACTATTATGACATTTGTGAGTTAAAATGATAATATAATTGATTAAAAATTGATAGTAATTTTCTGATGAGTGATGAATGCACAATGAGTTACATTATTACTGTTTTGTGAAGTGGTAAATTTTATTGCATATCACTTTTATCTCCACTAAAAATGTTAAAATATATACCCACAGATACATCGTGGTCCACATTTCTTATTGTTGATCAACTGGGGTGAAGTTAAAAAAATATTTTATAATGGGAAATTAGTTTAATTTCTGTATCTGAATGCCTACAATCAAATCAGTGTTGAGTTGTATTTCTGTTTAAAGCAATTGCAGTCATATTTATTTTTTATTTTATCAGTACGTGTTTGCTGTACATGAAGTTTACATTCATCTTAGGAAGTAGGTGCATGTACATAACACAACATGATCCCTTCTTAATTCCCTCTCCTTCCCTACTCTCCTCCCTCCCTTTAACCTGAATCTCTTCCTAATTTCATTCTTCTTCTTATTGTTTTCAGCTCATGTTTATGACATGTAATGCTTTCATTCATTGTGGGTATTTGGTACATGTACATGACACATCTTACATCCTTGTACTTCCTCTTTCCCTCCCTTCTCCTGCCCCTCAGCATTGCTCATTTTTTTTCTTTTTGGTACCAGGGATTGAACTTAGGACCTTGGACTTGAGAGGCAGGTGGTGGCACCACTGAGCTAAATCCCTGGCCCAGCATTGCTCATTTTCATTATGAGAATGTGATATACTCTGAGATTGACTTTAAAGTAAAATTACATATTTTAATATATTTACTGCTTTTTCTTAAGTTATCTAGTTATGTAATTTATCCATTTTATTTTTACTCTATTAAATTGATTTTTCTCATTCATTTTCTCTTTATTTGGCAAGAAAATTAAAACATGTTTAAGTTTTTGGCCAGTGTTTTTTCCTGGCCATTTTCTTTCTACTATTTTGCACATGCACTGCACTTCTGCATGGACTTGCATGAAATCCTATATTATAAACTGAATTCTTAGATAACTAGGTTCCTTGTTAAGACAATCTTTAATGCTTTCAACTATTTTGTAAAGAGCATTTTCCCCTTATTTTTCAACTACTTGAATTTTCTTGAAAATACTATGGTTATTTTCTACTGATATCATATTATAGTTAGAAATTATGTATAGTGTGACTTTAGCATATTATATATAATTTTATAAATATTTTGTTGATTTTAATATTATATCTTTTAAGGCACACATTAACATACTGTTATTAAATGTCTCATTAAATTGTTATTCAAATTTATATTTTTTTCTTCAGCTATCATATCTAAAGAGTTATGTATTTCATTTTATTTTTGTGTTTTGGCATTTTTGCTTTATATGTTTGGATACTTTCTTTTTCTGCACTCACTAATTGTATATTACTTCAAAATAACTTACCCCAAACCTTAGCAGCTGAACCCCAGAACTTTCATTGTTTCTGACAGTCTGGGATATTTTATGGCATCACTGTTTTGGGTTCGAGGTACATCATGAAGTAGTACTCCAGACGTGGCTGGGGCTCCAGTCTTGGAGCGCCTCAGGGACCTACTTGCAAGAAGGCTCACTCACATAGGTGTTGGCTGAGGGCTCCATTCCTCATTGTTTCAACAACCAACCCTGGAGATTTTAATTCTCCTCCTGGGTCTGATAATGTGGGGTGCTGGTGACATGGTAGCTAACTTTCCTTAGAGTAGGCAAGGAGAAAGTCTTAGTACTCTTTATGACCTAGTCTCCAAATGGAGACCATCACTTCTACTTTACTTCATTTATCAGCAGTGACTCACTAAGTCCAGCCAACATGCAAAGGAGAAGGATTAGGCTCTGCCTTTTAAAAGGGAAGTGTTAAAAATATGTGGATAGGGCTGGGGATTTAGCTCAGAGGCACCGTGCCTGCCTTGCAAGCTCAAAGTCCTGAGTTTGATCCCCAGTACCAAAAAAACCCAAACCAACCAACCAACCAACCAAACAAACAAATATATATATATATATTTGGATGTATTTAAAAACTGCTATAAGCACCTAAATATTCATACCTGTGTATCCTTCTAATAGAATTTTTATTACTCTAAAATGTATTATCACAAAGTGAACCTCTAAGTACAATTTAAAGGTATTGGGGATGGACTCTGAACCCTCCTATAATATTTACAGATTTACACATCTTTTTAGCTTGTTTTAAGTTCATATCTTAAGGATGACAATAAAATTTATTTTAATTTGTGGTCTGTCTAAATTTGGATAGGGGAAATTGTATTTATTTTCAGAACTGTGTATTTGTATCAATATATTGACTTTATCAATATTAAAAAATTATTGTGCACATCGGGGCCCACGTGGCAGAGCGAGACCTGGAGTCCGTTGGGTCCCGGCCAGGGCCTGGCGCCCCCGGGCGGGACGGTGGGTGCTGCAGCCCGGCTGGGGGTACAGCCTCTGGGTCGCAGGTTGCCAGGGCCCTGCCCTTCTCAGCCGAGCCTCCAGGAGAGTAAGGGTCTGAGGATTTGTAAGGTGGTGAGCCCGCCCTGCAGCCCCTAACCCGCTTGGAGCCTGCAGGTCCTGGCAGGACACCTGCCATGTGATCTTTTTCTTAAAACTTCATTCTTAGAGAACCAGACTTGAGCACTGACAGATTTTCATATCCGCGGGGGTTCTGGAACCTATCTCCCACAGGGACACTTGTATATGATCTGAACATATCCCGAGCATGAAGCACTATAAAATATACAAATGAGTCCAGAAACTGATGAAGAGAATTATGCCTTTATTCCTTGTTTTGCCAGTCAGGCAGGCTGAGTAGTGTGCTTTTTGGTGATTAGTCAAAGAGACCAAATCCCATATCCTCAAAAAAAAATAAAAATTGTTGTGGGAAGAACACTTCACATGAGATCTTTCCTCTTAACAAATTTTAAAGTATACAATACCATATTGTTGATTGTAGATATAATATTGCACAGCAGATTACCAAGTTAATTAATCATAATTTTGCTTTAAGATTCTATGTCTCTTGATTAGTCTCTCCCATTTACCCATCCCCTTTGCCCCTGAGATTGCTGTTACATTCTGATTTTATGAATTTGACAATTTAAAATCATTTGTATGTGGCATTGTGTGTTATTTGCATCTCTGTCACTGGTTTCTTCATTTAGCACAGTATTTTCCAGATTTATCCATGCTGTTACTTATTGCAGAAATTCTTTCCTTTTCAAGGTCAAAGAATGTTCCACTGTATGTATCATCACATTTCTTAAATCATTGATCTGCCTGTGGATATTTAGGTTTCTTTTGCATCTTGGCTATAGTGAATAGTGCTGCAATGAGTATAGGAGTGCTAAAATCTCTTTGAGATCCTGTTCTTAATTCTTGTGGATAAGTACCTATCGGGAATTTCTGGATTGCTTGGTGATTGATTTTTAATTTTGTGAAGAGGCATCATACTATTTCTCATACTATCTCCAACATTTTGCCTTCCCATAATAGTGAGTAAGGATTTCAGTTTCTCCACATTGTTACTTTTTTTTTTATAAGAACCATCCCAACAGGTATGAGATAATATCTCATTGTGGCTTCAGTTTGCATTTCCCTGATGATTAGTGATGTTGACTATTTTTTTCATATACCTTTTGGTCATTTATATGCTTCTCTAGAGTAATGGATTCTTTAAATCTTAGCTCATTTAAAAATCAGATCATTAGGTTTGTTTGTTCTTTTAACGAGTGGTTTATGTTTATTGGCTTCCTTAACCTTTTTCATGGATTTTTTTAATATCTGATATGTAATAAAAATATGGTGTATGTTTAAATAACAGACACATTGCCATTAATACCACCCAAATATTACACTTATCCCATCATTCTTACCACTTTCTGAAGCAGTTCTGCAAGTCCTCTTTCATGTATGTCTAGTTGCATTGTTGTGGCTGCAACAATGTCTTAAGTCAATTAAAAAAGTTTACCTTTCCTGGTCATTTTGACTTGGGGAAGAGCCAGAAATCACGCAGTACCAGATCTAGAGAATAAGGTAGATGTGTCCGTACTGTAATGTTTTTATCTGCCTTTCTGTTGGGATGACACTTGCTACCATCATTCACTGTATTTTTTTTAATCATACCTTGTAAAGACACTCATGAAAGAAGACTTCCAGAACTGCTTCAGAAAGTGGCAAGAATGAAAGGATAAATGTGTTTGAAGAGGGGGGGAGATTATTTTGAGGGAGATTGATTATAATATATTTTTTACTGTAATAAAATTTTTAAAATTTAAACATTCACCATAGTTTTCAATTGCCCTTTGTAGAGTGCTTTTTTTGTTTTTTGGTACCGGGGATCGAACTTGGGTCCTTGCGCTTGCACAGCAGGCAGCGAAACCACTGAGCTAAATCCCTGGCCCTGTAGAGTGCATTTTTAAAGCTTTTATGTCTTCTTGAGTTTGATGGTGACTTTTTAGATATTACATCAGAGGCATACTCTATGAAAGACAATGATAATTTAGAATTCATTAAAATTTTTTAAAAAACTTCTGCTCTGACAAAGAGAATTCAAGAGAATGAGAAGACAAGCTACTGACTGAGAGTAAAATGTTTGCAAAACACATCTGATAAAAGACTTTATTCAAAATATACAGAGAACTCTTAAAACTTTGCAGTGAACAACCTGAATGGCTGAAAGACCTTAACAGATTATATATATATATATGTATATGAGAAGATGGTCATGATTGTATCTTATCAGAGAAATACAAATTAAACCACCTGTGAGAAACCCCTAAACACATATTAGAATGGTCAGAATTCAACTGTGGTCACAAGGAATGTTGGTAACGATGTGGAGTATCAGGAACTCTTATTAAATTGCTGGTGGCAATGCAAATTGGTGCAGCCACTCTGAAAGGCAGTTTGGCAGTTTTTAAAATTTGTATTTTTTTTTAAAGTAAGATCTTATTTTGGGAACCAGAAATTGTGACCTTTGGTATTTAGCCAAAAATATTAAAAACATATCCCCACAAAAAGCTGCACATGGATGTTTATACCTGCTTTGTTCATAGTTGTAAACACCTCAGGACTAGTCAAGATATCCCTCGGTAGATGAAGGGATAAATAAACTGAGGCACATCCAGAGAATGGAGTATTATTTAGTAGTAAAAATAATGTCAAGATAAAGAGGAAATAAACTATATGCTACTCAGTGTAAGAAGTCAATCTAAAGAGTCTATGAATTGTACGATACCAAGTATTTCACATATTGGAAAAGGAAAACTACGAAGACAGCAAAAAGGTCAAGGTTACCAGATGTTGCAGGGATTGTGGAGGAGGGAGCAGGGAATGAGTAGATGAAATAGAAAGAATTTTAAGGCATTGAAAATATTCCATTTGTTACTATAATAATTGACATGTACCATTTTACATGTTATGTGTTTGTCCAAACATATAAAATGTGCAACACCAAGAGTGAAGCCTACTGCGACCTATTTTCTTTGGATGATTATGATGTGTTAATGTAGATTCATCCATTGTAAAACATGTACCACTCTTGGGGAGCATTGACCATGTTCAGGATATACTTGACCTTATTTATAGTTTCTGCTCAATTTTACTATGAGTCTAAAATTATTTATATTGTTTAAATAGAGTTGTTCAAAGAATATCAGTTCAGGGATTAAGGACACATTTGCCAATTTTTTTGTGGATGGTATTCACAAGAATTAATAGTTCACAGAATACACACTCTGGTGTGAATTGCACTTCAGAATTGTAGTTTTGCCATTAGGGAGTAGGACAGCCTAGGACAAATTCACATCTGTGAAATGCAGTAATCAAACTGCACATCCTGGCTTATTGTGAAGACTGAATAACATTTCATGCAGTGCTTGGTACAGAGTAAGTCATCTCGAAACAGTAATTCTTGGTGAGTGAAAATCATCTATAGAACATATAGGTTAATATCCAAATGCCTTTGGTTGTGATTAAGTGATTAGAAATTAAAATCTCTAGGAAATCATAGTAAAATGGAAAATAGCCTGAACTTGAAATTTATTGTCATTCTAAGTCTACTGCTAATCATTCACTATATTTTTATAGCAATTATGAAAGACTAAGAAAAACCAACAATATCTGTTTAATATCTTCTAGAGTCAGGTAGACAAACAAGGTAAACTTTCATAGAACATCCTTAAGGTAGAATGATGGGTTGAGTAACATGTCATCAAGGTGAAAATATAAACGAGAACATTTAGAATAATTTAAGTCCAAATATGTCGGAATAGATATGATAATTGAATCATAGATGTTAGTTTTGGGAGTGGAGATTAAAGAAAAAATTGTAATGAAATGGGAATGGCAAAAAAATAGCCCTAGAATTCTTCATGTTACAATATAATGGAATGGAGCTAAACATCATTTCATTTTCACTCATTTTATATAAGGACATGAAAAATTTTTGAATTTGAATTAAAGCAATTTAATAATAATTTATTTGGTTTTTAAAATGATAGACAATGAGTATCATTCACGAAAAGACAGGGTTAAAGTTTGTTTCTTTTAGGTTTTATGTATGTATAGATACATAGGGAAGCTGTTTATATTGAGGCATGCTCTTCAATATAAAATAGTTCAAGTTTGAAAATTTAATAGATACTAAATATTTGTATTAATGCTTATAAATGTTTTAAGCTAACAAATCAAGCATGAAATATCAAGGCAAATATTAACAACAAATAATCTTGGGAAATAAAGAAAATTTCAAAATTTTATTTTATTTTACTACAAATAGTATACCAGGTTGTTATTCTATTTCAACCATTGTGAACTTTATATACTATGATCCTATTAATTTTAATGATCAGTCCTCCTAGAGATGAGAAATGTTTCAGTGAGGTTGTTAATTGCCCCAATTATGGCCGAAGATTTATTTTGTGTCCTTGGTTCCTTGTTTTCTCCTAATTGAATGTTATTTGAACAGCTTAGCTTAATATTTGATATATTCATGGGTGATGGACACAGGTTTATCATAACCATTTCATAATATGTTCTAATATGTAAGGGATATTTTAGTTTATGGATTCTAATACACACATTTTATTTAAAATATTTTACCACCTCCAAACCCAGAATTCATTTTAAAACTGAGGCATTAATTTAAATTAGATGATGCATCATAGTTTTATTGGCAGCATTTTCCCTTTCTAAATAGAACATAAAATAATGATGAATGTTATGGTTGATGGTGTCTTAGATTCAGTGAAGTGTAGTATTTCATGTGTCTTGAAGAGCTGACTTAATTGATTTGATGATAAATATGAGAGAAATGTGGTAATTTGAGTCAATGTGGGTAGATGATTTTGAAGTAGATAACATTTTTTCCTTGCATCTTTTCTTTTATTCTCACAATATTCTGCTATACTTTAATGATCCGTCAGCCACTACTACTTGTCTGTCTCATTTCTATAGTGTATGAAGACATATATGTGCCCTGGTTCTTGGGAACACAGAAATAGCATACTAATTAGGTAATTTCATCAAAGTTTAGCTAACATGTTAACCTCTTGCAGGCAGGAAGCGCATATAAAATTTATACCTTCTCTTTTACTTATTAAAAGTTCAGGGCTTAATAAATGGCTGTACAATAAAAACTAATGCAGCATGCATTTAGAGACCAAAATGAGACTCTGTTACTCAGTTCCTTCTGTTATGTGAGGTAAATTGCTATCAAAAATGCAGGACATTTTCTGATTTGGTATGATTTTGTTTGTAAACATGACCTATTGCTTTTTTGCAGTTTTTATTTTGTAAGAGATTATTTTATTTAAGACTTTCAGGTCTTTTTTTAGGATCTTCAAAGTGAAATAAATGTTTTTATTCACTCTTTCATTAAGTAAAAATTATGTATTTCTAATGGCACTGTTTAGCAATAATTATGCATTTTCATTAAAAGCAAAACAGTTTTGGAAACTGCAAGTGGAATAAAATACTCTTTTAATAATGTACAACTGGGATCAGTTTGATTTTTAAGAAGAGTGAAATTAAAGGCTGTTCATTTAATATAGCTAAAGAGATTAGAAATAAATGAAAGATGCAATAGTCAAGTACAGTGATGTTATCATTCATTATAATAAGGGTTTTATTGTTTTGAGACTTCATATTTAAATAGGGGTTGGAGATTGGGATTTAAAAAATATTCATTAAATTTCCTTTATATTCAAATTTAATCTAGTCTACTTCTTTTAGCCCTAATTATCAGTCCTTTCTACAAATTTTTTTGTCTAGTATAAATATTTAGCCAAAATAAAACTAGATCTTCTTGCTGTCATATTGTTTGACAAAGAATTTTAAAAGCTAAGATATTCTAAATATTTTTTTACACAGTTTATTTATCAGGCTTGGAAACATGCACATAAATGCACACAGATCCACACACAGAGGAAGAAATTCTCATAATAACTTGCCAGAGGGGGAAAATTAGGGGATTGTTAAGTATGTATTTATTTGGAGAGCTTGTATAGAACATGCTGTTTAAAGATTGGCTGTTTACTCTGTCAACAGGACAAATGAGCCACACATTTGTACATGTTTGGTTGAAGTAAATCCTATTGTTCAAAACAAAACGTGTTTTACTTTGGTCAGGAGAGACTTTATTTAGGTCCAGTCAGGATCTATGTATAAAATTTGCCTCCGGTTCCAAGCTCTTCTATAACTTCAATTTGTTAGAATCTGTCATCGTGAAGCACAGCATTCAGTTGTTTTCATACCACCTCTCCATGGTGTTAAATTTAAAATGAGCACTCATCCAATTCCAAATTCCTTGAATAAAATATGGAAATCTCTGACATGGTAGAGAGACATCAAACCCATCTCTTCTTTATATGTCTCTAAACAAGTAATAAACAACGAAGTCTTACCCATGCCAACTTTGTAAGTATGGGGGGAAATGACCGTGGAAGGGCCCTGTCTTTTCTTTTCCTGTTAGTTTCTTGCCTTTTGTCATATTTTTACAGTCAAACACTTGATTTGAGATAGTGGTAGATTTATAGGCAGTTTTATGAAATAATTCAGCCACTTTTCCCCAGTGGCTACATTTTACAAAGCTATAGTACACTGTCACAGTCAAGATGTTGGCATTGGTACAGCCAAGTACAGAATGTTACCATCATTACAAGGTTCTCTCTTGTTGGCCTTTTATAGCAACACTCACCTCCCATGAATCTTAGCAACCACTAGTTGTTCTCGTTTTCTGCAATTATGTCATACAAATAGAATCATACAGTATATGACCACTTGAGATTTCCTTTATTTTCTTTCTTGTCACTTTCTTTCATTTGTCCTTTCTACTTTAAAAAAAACTCATCATAATTCCCTTGAGATTCATCCAGACTGTACATATCTACTGCTTCTTAGCATCCCGTGATATAGATGCGTCATAATTTGCTTAGCCATTCAGTGGTTGAAGAACATCTGAGTTGTCCTATGTTTGTTTGTTAAGCGGCTATGAACATTTGTGTATAGGTTTGCTGTGAACATAGTTTTCATTATTTTAGGGTAAACACTCAAAAGTGTAATTGCTGGGTCTTATGTCAATTGCACATTTAGTTGTGTAAGAAACCACTAAATTGTTTTCCCAAGTGGCTATGCCATTTTATATTCCCACCAACAGTGTATGAGCAATTCATTTCATCAGCATCCTCGCCATTCCTTCCTGTTGCTACAATTTTTTACTTTAGCTGTTTTGATTTTTGTGAACTGATATGTTACTGTGATTTTAATTTGCATCTTTGTCATGTGCTTATTACCTACCTATAAATTAGCATACTTTTTCGTTTTTTCCCCCTTTAGTAAATCCCTGATCAGCTAATCTGATTCAGTCACCATTTATTTCATATCTGCCTCTGCTTCTATAGAAGCTATATAAGAAGACTCACTATTGCCTCTAGTTATGAGACTTCAGACCTCAAGTGGACTGATATCCATGCCCAGGGTCTGTATCTTGTTGCTGTCCGTTATGGAAGTCTCAGCACAGTTAGATTCTAGACAGAGAGTACAGAATCCTTCTGACTTAAAATTTCTACTGAATGCCACATTTAGCACTCGAAAAAGCACTGTTTATACTCAGTATCATACAGCATTCTCATAGTTAAACAGCTTCATTGTTTGGTCTCCAAAACTGCTTGAACAACATTATTGCAATAAGTGATCAGGCCAGGAATAAATAGACTGCAAGAAAGCATATTCTTGGAAGGCAAGCCGTGTTCAAAGCGGCCTTCCTGCCTTCATCATGACTCAGCAGCCCTTTAGATTAGCCTCAGTGCTTTCACCCTTAAAAGCACAGTCTCTGCAACTTCTGGTTGGATGGTGGCTTCTATCCTTGACTGAATGCACCAGACCACCACCGAAAGCAAGGATTGAGGCAAGCTAGGTTTATTAGGCTTAGCGTAATAGGAGAGAATAGTATGGGATTTCAGAAGTGGAAACTCAGGGAATTTTAAACTCTTGACTGGGTAGTTTTAAGGCGGAGCTTATAGAATAGAAAACTAGTTGGAATAGACGTGTTTAATTAGTAGCTATAAGAGGGATTAGAGGATACTGAGATATGAGGCTATGGAAACAAATCTTAGAAAGCTACTGCTTCTGATAGGTAGTGTGTTAAGTTGCACACTGGTTTATCTTGCAGGAGCAGGAAAGTCCTGGAGCGCACACAGTTTCTTTTTGCTTAGCCTTAGGATTGATTAATGTAAAGACAGGAAACAGCATTTGCTACCAGGACTGTTTTCCAAGGGAAAGAGAATGATGTGGTTTTCCTATCTCACTACTTTAAATATGAAGATTAATAAATTGCACCTGTGCAAGCTGTGGATTTATTGCTGCTGAGCTCTAGAACCCCCTGTCATTGCCTAGCTTTTGATCTTGGACCACACGAACATTTCTCCTTCGCTAGCTGTCATGACACTAAGCATTGTGAGTAGCAGTTGCTGGAGGGAACCCGAAGGAAGAAGGGACTCTGTGCTCATTCCAGAGAAGCTGTGCATGTCCCTGTGGTGCCTGCTTAGCATGTGGGCCATCTAGGGTTCATCAGCCAAACCACTGCAGGTGCTTTCCCAGAGTGTTGCTCGGGCAACCCTGAGGGCCATTTCCCAGCAACACTGAAGGAGTCTTGAAGACTTTCAAGAGTTCACTGGTGCTCCAAAAGGTGATTTTCTTCCTGCTAACTACAGCTTGTAGTACATCAGCAGACATTTTCTTTTCTTTTCTACAATGTCATAGTCACAGAACTCTCCAGAGAGCTCTGGATATGAGTCCTGGCATGGGTCGTGCTTCTTCTAGATTTGCCCCTTCTTGAGTACTCTCCTCAGCTCTACTCTGCTTCCTACATCTGTGGCTCCTCTATTCTTTGGAGTTCTCTTTATCCCTTCAGCTTTAGTTTTTTTGTTAAAATTCTTTTTATTGATCTCTTCCTGATCAAATTACTACATAGTTTTTTTCTGCTGACTTGACTCTCACTGATATGAAATTGCTACTGGGTTGGTCTCAGGACCTATGCCGACAAAGACTGGAATTTGTGATTGGATTGGTCAAGTCATAGGATTTAAACCAATGCTGAGTTCTTCACATGGGGAACTGGGTTGACTGGATTAATCGTAAGTAACTTATCATCCATGATTGATGGTGATGAGAGAGCTAAATGAAAAAGGTGCCTCGAAAGTCCACATGGATGCTCCATTGCAGCCTCATGGTAGGAATAATGAGTCCAAGGACTATGGTGTGGAATGGCTTCTGTGGAGCAAACCAGTTCTTATAGGAAGAAAATGACGATTCAGGGTCCTGAAATCCCAGCTAAAGGCACAGTCTGAGAATTGGAGAACTTCTGTAATCACCCTAAATGATATTTATTGCAGTGTTAGGGATGATATTGCTAAAATTCAACACAAAATTGAATTACTTGGACTACTGAATTTTAATGTTCACAGTCTTTTCAGGTTTCTCATTTGAAACTTAGGGAGATTTGGGGGAATAGTTAGAGTACTAGGAACAAAGAGGGAAGATACTTGGAATGCAAATACCATATAAAACTGATTGTCTTGAGTCCTTGGGTCATGTGGAGCCTCCCTTACCCTTGAAACGAACTTGCCATCCTGTCTTGGAAGAAGCTACTCCATCCTCACTTGAAAATTCTCTGACACCCATAACTGTGGCCATGGGTTTAAAAGTGGATGCTTTTTTGTCAAGAATCACCACAACCAATACAGATTATTTCTAGCTCATTGCAAGGCAAAAGTTGCAGCCAGCTTCATGGCAATCGTACACACTGTGTCTTGGCATGGATTCTGAGGGTATTAGGCCAAAGAGGGCAGAATATAATAGTAGTAAATAAAACTGAATTCATTGTGATTAGTATATTTATTGTTGAGTCCAGATTTAATGTGTTAGTTTGTGCAACATGAAATGGCTTCAGTAGTTTACTTGATTGCTTGACAAATTTCTACTCAATGGTAGCCTCTATTAATGAGTTTGAGATGCTAGAGGTTCCTTAGCATGTATCAGATATGGTAAACAGGGATTTTGGAGTGAATTTGTCATGTAATAATTACATATACTCTATAATATTTTATGAGATGGCCTGGAAAACACTGTCTTCACTAAGACATCATGAAATACATGAGTAAGGAGGGTACCCACATCTGTGAAATAAGGGATCTCTTACCCTTTGTCCTCCAGACCATAGGGGATACCATCATTGAGAAGAGTTCCACAATTTCCATAGCAGTGATGGGAATCTCAGAGTAGTCAAGGCCAAGTAACAGCATGTAATTGTCCAAGACAAAATGAGCCCATTTGCAATAAAAGACAGCAAGGAGGTACCAGTAATCAGAATGCCCTAGCTAAAAAAATTTGGCAGTTGCTTATTGATCACAATGTCCATGGAAACAAATAACCAGTGCATTGGTATATTGCTTGATCTATATAGATAGAAGTCTAAAAACTTGTCTTGAATTACCACAGTAGAGAGTCAAGACTTTTCAAATTCCTAGAACTAAGTCATTCAAAGACACAGAAAACTTGATGGAAGTGTTGGCTATGTCTTCTTGGAGAAAAATCTCTGAAACATTGTTACAAATGTATACTATAACTTTTTCTCCAATCCTCCCCCAAAGGGACCTTCATTCTTTTACAGAGTGATTATATTGGATAATAGGAAACAATGAGGACTTTTGTGGATCTCTAGACACTGTCCCTGAACTGCCCGTAATTCCTGGGGACCCCCCAAATTCTGACAAACTAGTCAAAGTATGAGACAGATCTTTGCCTGATTCTGACTCCTGCTAGACCCAACTGGTTCATGGGATACCATGTGATTCTTTCTCCAACTGCTGAGTGTTTAATTTCAGTGAAAACTTTCACACCTCATAAAATAACCACATTTACACATTGGTCCAGAGGGTGAACCCGTGGTCATAGGAAGAGTTAAATAGAAACCCTGGGAATTTTCCTTCCTTGGCACAGTAGCAAATCAGGAGCAATAGTGGCTCTCTGGGGAAATAAGGATAGCAATGCCTTTATGACAGAGGAAAAAATTAGAGATGGTCATACCTATCACATCCCCTTTCATTCACCTCTTTGGCTTATACAGAAGTTAGATGGCGCTTGGACAATAACTGAGCTATTGTAAACTTTATCAGTGGTCATTACAATTCTGGCAGTTTTCCAGATATAATAAGCTTACTAGGAGAAGTCAACATGGTTACTGGCAATTGCTGTACAGTTACTGACCTTGGCTAATGAGTGTTAAATCCATACTAATTTGAAAGTTAACACCAGTAATGCATACAGCTTAAGTGTTTAATACTACTTCATACTCATTATAGTGGTTCCCAAATTGTTCTGTACATAGTAGCTTAATACATGTTTACTGAATTGATTGGAAATCTCACTGTATAAACCCTAAGATCATATATGTAATAAAAAATAGTTGTAAAAAATAAGAAGGAAAAAGTCACACAAGTCAGTAAAACCAGTACAAAGTATCTGATGACAGGGCTCATTAAAATGTGGAAAAGAATACTTCATGAGAAGTCATAGAAAGATGTATATGAGGGAAAATTCTCCAAACAACTAAAAAAATGATAAGCAGAAATATTTTATCTCATTAGTCTATGTCCCATGATAGACCATTGCTTCTCCCATGTCTTACCAGTTATTAAGCAAGTAAGATTACTGGAAAGGTAAGCAGTTATGCTCCTGGAAGTAAGCTAGAAACTCAGAAGCTTCTAAGGATAAAACCATGTGTGTGAGAGCTCCATCTCTGGAATCACACTTGTCTCTAGACAAGTTTTAATTAAAAAATGAACACCACATATTCCAAAAAATTGTTAGGAAATATTAATTACTGTGCATCACAGAGGAAAACTAGTTTCTACATTTAAAGTAACTGTTTTAAAATAATTACTCTCCTAATTATGTTTAGATTTGTTTATTACCACAAAATAATAATAGCTAATAATAAATTCTGCTCTCAAAATTTGTAAGTTCTTATTTTTAATTATATTCTGTGCTAATAATTGCAAGTAATATTTTGAAGTTATGGATGTTAGCAAGTAACTCTGTTATTTCCTAATGGAGTTTATGTTTTTAAAACCCCAGATGAACCAGTTAGGCACTGAATAGATAGATTCACATACACAAGGAGAAGCACTTGGATAGATATAGACTGCTAGTGTCCAGATATATAAAGGGAAATCAACATCAGTGATTATGATTTGCCCTTGTAGTAGCACTTCAAGGAAAGAATTTTACGACAGATATTAATACATATCAAAAAATTGAAAATGACAAACATATACTACTAAAAATGATTTTAGGTTTATTTAATATTTTGATGCTAACATATATTGAATATCTTTGATATTCTTCAGTGTTAATTCTTGTAACCAATACTGTTTATTTAATTAAACAAAACTATAACACCTTCACAGTGGAATGACTTATTTGCTATACATTTCTTCATTTGCGATACATAAGTAATTATAGGATTGATGTAATGAACAATACATGTATATTCACACACACTCTTGATGATAATCCTATAATCAAGATAGGAAGTACCAAAGTACATAATCCTTATTTGTTGTCAACACCAGCAAAAGTTTTTGCTCTCTGCCCTCTGGATGCTGTCTCTTTCTCTCTGAACCATCCCATCTTCAGTACAATATTGCTGCTTGCCCCTTCTTAGCAGCCTCATTAGACTTTGAGCCAGATTCTTTCCTGGTGACTAATGCTTCATGTCTCTATAACCGGAGTTGGAAATGAGTGTTTTGCCTCTGGTGCGTCACTGCCACCCAAGCCACTTCCTCTTTTGGGCTTCAACAAAACTAACTGTCCTTGATACCTCTTTAAGAAATCTGGAAAATGTCCCCCAAGGATAGATTTTAATAACCTCTAAATCACAATACCCAATGACTTGCTCAAACTTACTCCTTGTGAATTCTAAACATAGATCTTAAAATAATGCTTGCTTTCGGTGCTTTCTCTTAATTTATTTGGGTGAATAAATGTTGATTTATTTATCCTGATAAATAAATCCTGATCCCTTACCATCATCTTGCTGTTGGCTTCTCTTAAGAGAAGATTCTGTTTTTGAGCAACAGTATATGTTGATTAAATGTCAAATATGATCTATGCCAAAAGTTCTTAACTGGTGGATCATGACCCACTGATACGTCACAAAGATGTGACAGGTATACTAATGTACTGATCCACTGGGTTTTGGGACTGACCTGGCAGCATCTGGTTATATCTAGACACCAACTGCTTTGTCTCCTTAATTCTGTATGAAAGGTTAGTATTGCATTCTTTAGGTGGCTTATACTTTCTACCATTTCAAGTAGCATCTCTGGGATACAGACAGACACAATAATGTAGATAAAGATTTAGAAAATAATTGGCAGACATGAATGAATTTTAACGTATTTGCAAAGCAATCTCAGGAGCATATAACTCAGAATAGCATGTGGGAGAGTAAATCACCTGCAGACTGTTTTCTAATCTCTGCTATCTTAATAGGATGGCAAATATCCCTGAGATATTGGTATAAATGGAGATAAATGATATGTTTGAATTTCTTCCCAGGTATCAAAAATTGACTTTCACATTCTAAAAATTATCAAACATACTATTGATTTTTCTTTACTAGTTAAGTGATTTACTAGCCTTTTCAGTATGTTGCCTTCGAATTGTAGTATGTTATAATGCAAATAATCCAAACATTCAGATCTTATAAATTAAAAGAAATAACTCAAGATAGTAAACTAAAGACTGACTTTTTTTAAGGTTATGATCAGTTTTGATTTCCAAGTACTTATATTTCAATAAAAATTGAAGTTTATCTTGCTTCAATAATGCATAGTTAGAAAAAGTTTGGAATTGTTGACTTTATCAATTAGTATGCTCTAAGCTTCAAGTGATAATAGAGTTGTTAGCAAGTGTCATAAACAATAGGGAAACATTATTTCATTATTACAAGTGTAAGTTAAGTGGTACCAGAGTTAGCAAAAAACTCAAATGCTTTTCATTTTTCTTCCCTTCTCTCCTTAAGCATGTAAGCTTTGTAACTCAGGATGGTCCCCATGTGGTCTCGATATGGCTGCTATTGTATAAGGAGTTTCATTTTTCTTAAGACCACATCTAAAGCAGGATGTGCTGGTTTTTTCTGAGCAGCCTTTTTACGGAGGAGGAAAATCTTCCCCAAAAGTCATTCCAGCAGGCTTCCTTTTCTGTCTCACAGTGTGAATTTTTCTAAACACTGATGGTATGTATCATTTCTGTTCTGAAAGTGTTGGGGTCAGTGATACCAAACTTGTGCCTCTCTTTAAGTGTGAACAGTTGGTTTAGTGAATACATCAGAGACAGATTTTTATAAATACGAGGCATAATTAATTTCCAAGTGTTTTTTGTTTTGTTTTGTTTTGGTACTGGGGATCAAACTTGGGTCCTTCTGCTTGTGAGGCAGGCGGTGGAACCACTGAGCTAAATCCCCGGCCCCCAAGTTTTAATTAGTGACAGTAAAGGAAGGCAGTGTAAGGCAAGGGTTGAAATTTCAACCAGACTCCTTGGGTTTTAGTTCTCTAATTACTATTAACTAGCTTTGTGTCCTTAGGAAATTTACTTAGCCTTTCTTTCTCATCTGTAAAAATTTCTCATCTGTAAAAATTGGAATGAACAAAATCTAGTTCAATGAGATGATATGAGGGTTAATGTAATGAACTTATATAAAGTTATATTTAAAACAGTACATGTTTAATTAATGTCAGGTGTTGCTATGCTTTTACTAATGATAAAGGAAATTTGAAAAAAATCCTAGGTCTCATCCTTGCAAAGTGATTGATGTGTATTCCATCTCTGATCATTCTGTATTCAGTGTGGATATTTTTTGGGCTTTGTTAACATTAGCATATTACAGAACATGGAATAAATATTATTCATTAATGGACTGGTTATTTAATTTTAGAGAAACAGAAATATATATATATATTCTTGTACAACAAGAATAAGATTCTTAGATTTTGTATATATTTTAGTTTATGTTTTAAAAGGGATATTAATCTTGCTATGAGTTTATACTTAAAGTTTATATGAATCATTCGATTTTTTGAAATGAAATTTTTGAATTTGTAGTAAATCACTTTTCTTAAACTAAAGTTAAAGTTTCATTAATGTTTAGACATAAAAACATTATTAATATGATATTTAAAAGACACTTTAAACAAATAAGTGCTCAACTCTACTCATGTATTTGGAAGTAACTCCACTGATAAGTTAGATACAAGGGTTGGACACAAAATTTTTAGACAACAAAGAAAATTTGTTCAATTTACTAGCCTAAAAGAAAAGGAAACCAGTTTGGAAGACAGGTGGTTATTGGCAGGGAATTCTATGCAAGATTCTTGAGATATTAAGGTGGACAAGACCAGGCTTTGACCTAAAACATTGTGCCTGCCCCATAAATGCCAAAAAATTACCTATTATTTGTAATATTAATTACTAGTTAAAATTATATTAACTGACTATAATTAATTGTTAATAAATATATTCATTTTATTATATTAATGATAAGTATGTATACATTTTTATTCATTTTCTAGAACTATATAATAAATTTCCATAAACAAGTTGTTTTAAAACAGCAGAAATTTATTCTTTCATAGTTCTGGAGGGCAGAAGTCCAAAGAGAAGGTGTCTGCCTAGTTGGTTGCTTCTGGACAATCTACAAGAGAAAAGGCTTCATAACTCTTCAACGCTACTGGTCATCTTTGATGTCCTTGGTCTTACAGACTCGTAATTCCTTTTCCTTCCCCTGTCTTTACATTCACTTTTTCTTTGTTTTTATCTTCTCTTATTATAAGGACTGTTGTTACTGGATTTATGGTCCACACAATTATTCAAGGTGATCTCATCTCAGAATCCTTAATACATCTCCAAAGATCTTTATTCCAAATAGAATCACATTCATAGGTTCCAGGTGGACATATCTTTGTGGGTACGTAGGTAGAAGGTCACTGTACAATCTACTACAGACAGAAAATTTGTTAATGTCAGTTCTGAATTTCTTAGCTAAGCCTGCAACTTTCATGTAAATGAATGACTTGGGTCACATACTAGAAATGCAAGTTTTTGAGCCATTTCTCAGAAATCTGATTGAGTAGGTAAAGAATAAGGCATATAAGTTTTCTGGAAGCACCATGAATATTTCTGATGCAGATACACCTTGGGTACATTTTTGAGCAATACCCTTATAGTAAGCTGATCTTAGGAGGAGCAGAAGACAGTATTTACCTAAAAGTTTAGTAAAAGGGAACACATTTTAAAGGTCCATATGATATAATATTTCATTACAAATTTATTATAAATTTAAGAGTGCTTCAATTTTGAAAACTGATTAGTCAACTGAATCATTTCTAAATATTCATCAAGATAAACTGGTTTGATATTAGGTTATCAAATTACCTGGAAAAAAATGTTCCCCAGTCCTTAGCTAGCAAAATACATCTGGAAAGTATAGAGTGGTGAGTGGGACCTGAAACACAAATGTGGTAGAGCACAGAGCTTGTTATTATCTCTTCTTGGGTCATCTCCATCAGGTCCCATCACTGTGCTCCCAATTCGATCTTGTTCCTTGTAATGTTCTTTCTTAGGACCATCCCTGTCCCATAAGCGTGTGACTCCATATTTAAAGACTTAGAAGTTCAAATTTTCAGAATTATAGCCATGTAAAGGAACTTTGGAAGTTTATTTGATCAGGACAGTTCAAAGTGTTGCATATGATGGAGGCTGTGTGTGTGTGTGTGTGTGCGCGCGTGCGTGCGTGTTTGTGTACTATGATGTGTTTTTAAAGCAAATTCTTTTAATTTATATTCAGATGCTCTTTATCTTCAA
>NW_004624779.1:1442793-1499655 GCF_000247695.1 Heterocephalus glaber | reverse complement strand
TATTCCTATTTTACATTATCGATTATTCATTCTAATCATTGGTACATTTTAGGTATACAATATAATGACATTCATCATTGGAAATTTGCACTATTGAAAATTGAAAATAGTAGATTTTAAGTGTTCTCACCATGATTAAGTATGTGAGTAATACATGTATTATTTAGCTCCAGTTAGCCATTTTACACTACTTACATATTTCAAAATATGCTATATATCAAAAATAAATATTCTTTTACTTGTCAATTAGAAGTTAAAGATTATAGGCAAAGCCAGAAGCTGAAAACAGGTAGCAAAAAGTAAACAAAACATAGAATATCCAAAACTACTTAAATTAAAGCAGACTGGAGAGTGACATGGTGTCAGACAGATTCCTAGCAGGTAACGGCACTGAGTGTTGGGATGTTTAGGAAACTTCAGTTTGCAGAGTTGTGTGCCAAACTGTAAAGCGCAGGGTGTGTGAAGGCACGCGGGGGTCAGCAGCATCTGGAGGTTGTCACACATCTAGGTGCAGGAGAAGATGTGTTGCATCTCAGCCTGCAGAGAACCCGAAAAGCAGTGGGGATCTTTCTGGCAGAAACTGTGGTAAATGTCTACAGCTGAGCCACAGCATCACAGTGGAAGGGACCACAGAAGGCTCCTGTTATTGCCCACGGCTGGTCAAGCACAGCTGGAAGCCACAACTAAAAGAATGTTCTAGATGTTCTGAATTTACATATATCTCTTCACGTCACACTTTGCAGATTTCAGAGTCAAGTGACTGCTTACAGTTTTCAGCCCCTGGTCCATTTGCCATGTTGTATGTGTCGAGTCTTGAAAGTCTATTTTTATGTTTCTCTCCTTTTCTAAATTTTTGCATAATTTCTGTGTTCAATCATCGTCCCATTCCTTGCTCATTTTGCAAGGGAGCTCTACTGATTAGGCTTGTGTTTCCCCTAAAACAGTGAGTAGATTTCAGGTTCTTCTTGTCTTGCTCAGTACCATATAGATTCTTCTGCTTCAAGAGACCAGGGCTGAATAATGTGTGCGCTTACTTTAGCCACTTGGCTGTGAGATAGGAGTTGTGAAAGTAGTTGGATATTTTGGTCAATTAAACTTGGGAAATAAGGTTCGTTTTCTCCGTTTATTTGTTGAACTAGCGCTGGCGAAAGCTGAGCTCAGATAGGTAATATCTGAGGGGAGAGAACTGTTCAAATTGTAAGGTGGATTTCCTTACCACTTCCTCACCACTCCTCACTCCTCACAGAATCGGCAGTGCCTTGGCCACTTTAGAAGTCACCTTGCAGAAAAGCCTGAGGGCCCGTGGACTTTGTCTTTGCTAAGCAGCTAATATGTTCTTATCTACTGCCGATTTCCATGTTGTTAAGGTGACTTCTATGCAGTTGGCTCTCATTTATTGTTCTCTGTATTTCATCTTCTCTTCCACATACTGTGCCAGAAACGTTCAGACTACATGTCATCCTCACTGTGACAAGCTTCTGGAATTATTGGGAAACTTAGAAGAAAAACAGCTCTGTAAGAGCTATGAGCCTCCTTTTCAAATACTTGTCTGTGTGGTTCTTAAAAAGTTGTTGATTTAAGGTTGGAAATACTGTAAAATTATAAAATCATCATTCTCTGTCTTTCACATAAACTCCTGACACTTGTGACCCTTATACCAACATATTGGCTATTTGTTACCACTGAAAGCTCTGAATAGTTTGCCATCACTGCTATGCTATTGCTTGGTATATTCTTTTAAAATATCTTTAAATTACTAGATAATGATTTTCAATTGTAAGTTATTACTCTTAAAACAAAAAAAGGATTTCATCCCCCTTTTGTAATTATTTTAAACTCTTGGAACAGTCTGTGGTCATTACAGTGCCCTGTCACATCCGCGTTTTAATCATAGAGACTTAAATTTCCTTCAGAGGTCAGGGCATCACATACCTGCTGTGGGTGGTTTGGGAGCCTGGAAAACCTTTACCTAAAAGTTTGCTCTTTCACAACTCAAGTGCCATCCCCTTTATGTACTCATCTCATTGCTCCCCATCACGTTATTCTTCTGGGTCTCAACTTTACCCATGCATGCATTCATGAGAGTGCAGTGACATTTTACAGTGGTAAACTGTCCCGTGTGTCTCTTCCCTCTTGTCAGTGCTGTTAGGCATGGGATCAAGGCTAATTTATAGTTCTTGTCCTCAGCTCTCACATCTGTCCCCTGAACACTGGAGAACTCACTTGACTCTTACCTGTTTCACTTGTGTATCGCAACTCCTTAAGTTGTTACAACTGAGAGCTTGCATCATATCTTCTGTAATTTTATTGCTATGTATAAGAGCTCCAGAATTAGAGCTTTAGAATACTTTGAAACCCTTTTAAGTACTTCTTAGGTCATACTTTTATATTATTTAAGAGCTTTCATACATTTTTATCATAATCTCAATTCTTAAAGGGCTCACTTGAAAGATTTTCAACAGAAAGTAGATATAACCACATAGGATAAAGATTATTTCCTCTATCAATTATCATAGATGGGTAAAAAGTTACCTTTCTTGAGAGAAATTTTTAGCACCTTTACCTAAGCTGTGGGAATTTTTTCTTTAGTTTTTTACTTGAGTCTAGCCACAGTTCTGATCATCAACAAACGTGAGGGATAAGGTACATTGGATCAACCTCTCACTGAGAACAATTAGGAAATTTCAAAAAACATAGACTACATTTACTTGAAGGCACTATAGCTGCTACGTTATTAAAAATTGTAGGCCTGAAATAAACAAAACAAAATAAAAACAAAAGCTATATAGTTGAAAAAGAACAAATAAAACTTATTCACCTATAATATGATTTTATAAATTTCATAATAATATAAGTGTTTGGTTTATTATATACAATAAGTGAATTTTGACACATGCACAAGGTCAGTGCTAACACATTGCCTTAATATATCACTATTAAAATAAAGTTTACCAAGAATATAATCTAAAAATAAAATATACCATAACAAATGAAATTCAAAAGAGAAATGGCATTTATAATAGCAGAATAGTATCAAATGCCTAGAATGAACAACACTGCTATGCAGAATAGTTGAGGAAATCAGATCTATAAACTCAAAATCACCCCAGTCAAAATTTTATTTGGTTTCTTTCTTCTCTCCCTCCTATCACCCCCACCCTCTCTCTCTTTTTCCTTCTTTCTTTTTGTAGAAATTGAAATGGTGATTCTACACCTTATATGTAAATTTAAAAACACAAGAATAATTAAGAATCTGAAAGTTTTGAAGAACGAGATAGAAGGAGTTCCATATGAGTGTTTGCTCTGAAGTATATACTGTGTGTATAGCATGTTGTTCATATAAACATTAAAGAGACTATAAACATAATTCACAGTTGACCTCTGTTAATTTCTATCTACATTTTCTGAGGAAATTATTTTTCTTTTTACTAGAGGTCATATTAACACCCGAAAACTGAAAACCTGAGGTAAATTTTGAACAAAGAAAACAAAAAGAAACTATATTCTTTTTAAAAAAGTATTTCTCAGTCTTATTCCAGATTAATAGTGGATCATCTTACATATATTGTCTCTTTACAATTTAAGTTTTTCACAAGATCGTGCCTTAAGTATGAGAGACAATTTGTTGTCTAATTTTTTTGGTACCGGGGATCGAACTCAGGACCTTGTGCTTGCGAGGCAGGAGACAGCACCACTGAGCTAAATCCCTGGCCCTATTTCTTGTCTTATAATAGAGTCCAATTTTATTTAGACATATTTATTTATTTGTTTGTTTTTATGGATTCATTGGATAGATTTTTAAATTTCAGATTTGCATAATATGACCTTTAGAATTAACTTCCAGTTTTTTGGCCAAGTGCTGACTGGCTGGCTGTAGGAATATCACATGGTCCAAAAGCTGAAGTACGTAGGAAAAAGTCTCTGGAGTTACCCTGTGTGGCCTTGGGAGAATCCTTAATTTTTGTTTAGTTTTATAAATATTTGGTATATTATACAACTTTATGAAGAGCACTGGAAATGGATTTAAATATATGTTTCAAATGAAAATTTCAAGTCTATGTTAATGCATTAAATAAGGCACCTTGGCATTGGTATCTTCATGAAAACATTTTATTTAAGAAAACAAGCAGTATATGAAGTTGTTCAGCTAAGCAGCTGTTCTTTTCACTTAACCTTCAAATCAGCTTTGTTTCCTTAACTTCTGTCTTCCCGCATTTAGACAATCCTTCAGTGGATATTTTGGAAGTCCTCCCTCATCTTTTTCTCTTATAAAATATTTCATTTTTAGAGTACATGTTGATTTTTTTTGTATAAATCATGATTACATTTACTATTTGAAATATCATTACTTTATTATGCTTTAACTTTTAGCTTTTGGATGAATAATCCTTTCCCCGATAAGACTGAAAATTCCTGAAGGCAGGAGCTACCTTTTCTTGTATTAAGGAATATACAACATAGGTAAAGCATCCTCATCAAATAAGATTGTATGGTAAAATGTTTAAGATTGTATGGATAAGGTCCAAGATTTGGGGGAGATCACTGCATTGTGCATTATTCTTGCTCCACTGCTATTAAAGTAATGAGATTTCTGGTTCAGTACTTCTAATGTGGAACCTCACAGTAAGAAATGATAAAGAACAGCTTCAGATTAACTTTAGTGTTAGTTTCACATACAAACCACTACAGATCTTCCATGCCACCTTACACAAAGTGAGTGTATTTGAAAGGCTAAATCGACTGGTGGGTCCTAACAGCCTGATGTACTGGCTTAGGGAGGCATGATTTCAATCACAGGTGCTTTGCATTTTCAAAGACTGGCTAAGACTAATCATACATCAGGAATCTTTACATACAGCCAATAATAAGTATTTCTAAGCTTCAAGTTTGTATATGACCTTCCAACTTTCTGGTCATGTGTGACTTGACTAGATCTTGATTCAGATTGGTCTAAAAGGAGTAGTATTCTGTGGTCTAAAGACCCAGTATTCACTTCCTGACTGTGGGAGAGTTAATTTCACTGAGCCTCATTTTCTGTATCGAAGTGGAGACAGTGATAGTGTTTTCTTAATGAGAGGGTTGGAAGGTTAGTGGAGATTATACTAAACAATTCCTTTCTCCCACTACAGGTGATGCACACTTCCCTTACCATACAGGGGAAAACAAAAAAAGAAAAAAAAGGAAAAAGTTTAGCTCTAGCATTAAAAAAAAAAAATCTTAAAATTCTGCCTCAAAAATTTTAATTTTTTTATATAAATCTTTACCCACCCTTTCTTTCATTCATTTATTTCCAGACAAGAGGGACCTCTTTTCCTTTGAAAAATCAAAAACTACATCTGTGCTCTTGTCCATTCTTTATCTTTGCTCTCATCCTTTGTATTGTTGATACCTGTTTCTTGTTTTATCACAGTTTCAATTTCTGTAAGTCCAGTAGCTCTTTTTATTTTTTCAGCCTACAAAATGTTTACTTTTTGACCCTGATGACCACTGGAACTTCTCTTTCATTATCCCTTTCCCTTTCTAACAAACATAGAATAATTTAAAATTATTTCTCTTCCACTTACTCTCTCATCAACCTGCAATCCAACATCCATGTCTGCTTGATTTAAATGGCTTTGCCAAAGATCAACAGTGAGGCATTTCTTCTTTACAGTTGGCTAACTTCTTTGTAGTATTTGATATCCTTCAGTATCTCTCCCTGCTATCATCAGTAGGTCCTTGTTGACTTTTTTTTTCAATCTTTGTTCTTACAATATCACTCTCTAGTCCTCCTGCTCTTTATAAATCACTTTTTTTGACTCTTCTTCGTTCTCCTGAATTATAAGTGTATTTCTAGAATTTTTATCCTATTCTATTTCCTTCCTTCCTTCCTTCCTTCCTTCCTCCCTCCCTCCCTCCCTCCCTCCCTTCTTTCCTCCTTCCTTCCTCTCTTTTACCCCCCACCCTCGATCTATCTGCAGCTCTAAACCCAGGTAGAAAAGAAGCTACCATATGTCAGAAAGGACCCCAAATAAACCTTCTCTAGATAGCCCATATATTTTTTCTCCATCTCCACTCCTGTAGACCATCCTTCATCCTCTCTCTTCTGGATCATTGCAATTATCTATAAATTTGTCTCACTATTTTAGGGAATCATAAATGCTAGGCAAGAAAGTTTATAAAGACAGAGCTGAGGATTCTTTTATAATTTTCACCAGTGAACAAAAAGTCGATGCTTAGTATTGATTGACAAGGGGAACAGAATCAAATCTTTGGTCCTTCTCTCTGAAAATCTACTTGATCCTCTTAGATTTACTCAAGTTTTTAAGGTGACTTATGAGGATCTAGGTGTATGGATGATCTTGTGGCTAGAAATGGAACGTTACATACAGATGCTTGTCAGGTTATGATGAAGTTACATCCTTATAAACTCATTGTAAGCTGAATGTTTTGTGAGTGAAAAATGTACTTAATGTACCTAACCAAGTGTATATTATAGCCATGCAGTACCCTGGAGAGTGTGGGTAGTTTACTCTCCTGATCACGTGGCTGGCTGGGAGCTGCAGTTTGCTGCCTCCGCCCAGCGTTCTGAGAGATCCTACTGCATGTCACCTGTCCAAGAAAAGAGTAAAACTCAAAATTTGAAGAATGGCAGCTACTGAATGTTAATTTTGTACCATCACATAAAACTTTAAAAAATGTAAATTGAACCATCTTAAGTCAGGGAATATCTGTACTTTATTTAATCTGATTATGTCTATGAAGATTTCATGATTAAAATCACTAATACAGAGATTCAAACTATTACTTCTATACCTGTGGTAAATATTTTTTTTAATTGCTAAATTTTATGACAATAGATATCGTCTATGGAGTGATTATAGTAAATACTCTTACTATAATCTTGTTTCTTTGAAGTCTGATAATTTAGTTGCAATTCAAATTCTAGTAAAGTTAAAAATTTTTAAAAGTGTTATATAATATGCTTTTGGATTTACATAACTTATTAATTTCATTATTTTATGTTAGAAATAATATATATTTGACTTTTCAGATATGAAACTAATGTTTATTCAAGTGAGTCATAAGTGCACATAATACAGGAGAAAAAGTCATAATTTGATAACTGAATTGTAAAATTAGCATATTAACTGAAATGGTACATAAAATGCTATTTATAATACATTTAAAATATTTGATTTAACTTTTTATATTATAAAGATATAACTTGAAATATTTAATGATTAAAAAATCTTCAAGCTGTTCTGCTCAATGATGTCTGATTTCCACAGCTGATTAACAGTTTAGAAATCTAACTAGAAGTAGTTGACAAATGTTATATGATTTTGTATATTTTCTCTTAAGTAAATTAATGTCAGTGCCTGAATAGGTGCATCTGTTTAAGTTACAGCAATAATTATTTAACATTTCTTTGAGTTCACATTTATAAATGTGAAAAGTAAATTTTTCCATCCTTGTTAGTATATTAGTAAATTTCATAGTAGTCCTCTGTAGTAAAATAGCAATTTTGTGAGTTTACTACAAAAAAAGATCTTTCTCTAGAACACTGAAAATTTTAGAACAAAGATGTGATTTGTGAGCATTTATGTATTATTTGAAACAAGACATGCATTAACTTTAAATATATTTGTAATCATTTTGTTAGTGCTATAAGTATGATCATATTTAATGAATGCAGTTATTTATTTAATTTGTTAAAATACTATAGGTCATATTTAATGAAGTTTAAATAATATATATTATCAGAATAATTCTATTTGTATTCTAAAGCCTTCATTTCATCTACAAAATGGTGCATTTGAAATTATTAAAAACAAGAAACTATAAATATCTATACATTTTGCTACATTCTGGCTATCATATGTTCAGAGCAATGCAATAAAATAATACATATAGTTTTACTTTACATTTTTGACTTATGTGAATAATTAGGAAGCTGATACATTAAATGATAACATTTCCTGTTGAGAAGCTTCTTTAAAAGCTGCTATTTTATTTAAGATATTTCATTTTATTTCCAGAACTAATATTTTATGTCATTAGGGTATAAAATTCTATTTCAGAGTGGTTTGTTTTGTGGTGTTTACTTTTCTTTCAAGGATTTTGTTTTTGTATGTGTACATGACATATTTTAATAACCATCCCTCCATGCCCATTGCCCACGTACTTCATGGTACCCCCTAGTTTCACATATTTTGGGGGTTTTGAATGTACATAGTATATTTTTATCTTATTCATGCTCCCTATTACCCACCCTTCCATCCTTCTTTCACCTTCCCTTCCTCTTGTCTAATAAAAGTCATCTTCCTATTTTCTTATTTTTTTCAGATGGCACATATTAGGGAGAACATGTGACATTTATTTTTATTCATTTTTCTGAGCCTGGCTGATTTTGTCCAATGTAATTGATCTCCTGATCTACCATATTTCTGCAAATGATAAAATTTCATTCGTTTTAATAGCTGAATAATCCTCAGTTGTTTATCTATTCATCTCTTAATGGACATCTAGGCTGGTTCAAAACCTTGGCTATTGTATATTGTGTCACATTAAACATGGGAGTTTAGGAATCCCTGTAGAATGCTGACTTTAATTCCTTCATGTTCTAAATACCAAGAAGTATATAAGCTGGATCAAATGATAGGTCTAACTTGCATGTTAATTTCCAAAGTGGCTCTACTGATTTACATTACCAGCAGCAGTATAGAAGTATTTCTTTCCCCCTCAGCAGCATTTACTGGTTTTGTACTCTTGATAGTAGCCATTCTGACTGGGTGGCTGTTATGTGAGATGGAATCTCAGCGTGGTTAAGATTTGAATTATTTTCATGGGTAAAGAACATTTTTTCATTGACTTGTTGTCCATTTGTAATTATTTTTCTGAGAAGTACCTGTTTAATTATACTACCCATTTATTGATTGGGCTACTTGATGTTTTGGTATTGTTTTTCAGTTCTTTATATATTTTAGAAGTTAACCGTGTGTTGGAAGAGTAGCTAACAAAGATTTTCTCCTATTCTGTAGATTCTCTCTTCACTCTGTTGTTTCCTTTGCTGTGCAGAAAGACCTCCAATGCTCATGGATTGGCAGAATTAATATTGATAAACAGCTATAATGCCAAAAGTGATCTATAAATTCAATGCAATTACCATCAGAATACCAATGATTTTCTACATAGAACTAGAAAGATCAAATTCACACAAAAATCCAGAGTAGTCAAAGCAAGTCTAAGAAACAAGAGTAAGGCTGGAGGCATTGCAGTACTCAATTCCAAATTATACTACAAAGCCATAATAAAAAAACAGCATGGTAATAGTATAAAAATAGATACGGAGAGCAGTGGAACAGAATATAGGACACAGAGCCAAACCTATGCAACTATAGCCATCTGATTCTAATAAAGGATCCAAATGTATACACTAGAGAAGGAACAGCTTCTTTAACAAATGATGCTGGGAAAATATAGGAGATTGAAACTAGATCCTTATCTCTCACCCTGTATAAAATCAATTCAAAATGTCTCAAGGACATAAGTATATGACCTGAAACATTGAAACTGATAAAAGAAAAGAAAAAAAAAGGGAAACAAAGCCATAAACACAGGCAAAGACTTTTTGTTATGGCTCTAGTAGTACAGAAAATAATAGCAAGAATCAACAAATGAGGCTATTTTTATATCTCACCCTTGGTTTTGATACTTTTGAACTTTGGCCTATAGATACAGTAGATTTCTGTGTTCACTTTTAAAGATTCTCGATTTGGGGAATTGAGTTGGAGAATACAAAATAGCTGGGAGAGATGGGAACAAGATACTAGCAATAACTGAACAAAACTAAATCATGTATCTTGGATTTTCATACATCAAACTAATGCCTTTCACAGGGCTTTATGTGCTGCTTTATTTTCAGCTCTTTGAATTTTTCACTTGTTTTTCATTTTTCTCGTTTGTTTCTCCTTTCAGGCCTTTGTATTTAACAGCTCACATGTAAGTCTATTGTTTTAAAAACTATTTAAAAAATGGTTAAATGATTTCTGTGATCCGACCTCCTTGTTATAATCACAGACTCTGCATACAGAATACTTGGGGTCAAATCCATCTCTGTCCCTCCTGGTCACGGGACTTGTAAAATTTGCCAAATGTCTCTCTGCCCTTTTGTTTTCTCATCAGCAGAATGAGGAGAATAATGCACCTTACCTTAGTTGTTATAAACATTACTTTATTGATATTTTTAAAAGTTATGCATGTTGGGCACTTAATGACTATTTTCTCAGCATTTGCTATATAAACGTGCACATGTTCCTATTCTTCTGTCCTTTTAAATAGAAGAAACAGCTTTTTTTCTCTCTGAGGCTAAACCCGCAAACTGAGCTTGCATTCTCAGCCCCTACCCCTCCCGTCATGCACCTCCCTGGCTTTGTGAATTATCTTTTCAGATTCTTGAGCTGGGCTAGATATCATGCTCCCATGTGTAGGGAATTTTCTGTGTAATTAATATTTATTTTATTTTATTGTGGTAATATTGAATATTTGTAGTATGATATCTTTGGGATTTTATATATAACTTTCCTTTCCTTTTTAGTAGAACTATTTTGTTCCCGCATCTTGTGTGCCTGGCCTAGCTTGACTCACTGATCATATTTGTCCTGGTTCTTATGTTGTTAAGAATCTCTGATATTCCAACTGCACACCTCCTTCGTAACCTTTATCACATTGACTAACAAATCTTGCCTGACTTGTCTGGCCCAGGAGAAATGAGTGCTCTTTCATGAACACTCTTTCATGATGATGTGTTCTTCCCTTCTACGGTCTCAACAAAATCATCGTAGCTAACATTTTTTAAATAACCAGTAAATAAATGAAATTGATTGATAAACACCTTATTTCTAGTCACTATATATATGAATGAATCTGTTTCAGTAAAATGATAAATAACAAAGATATTTTCTGGGGTTTTTTTTTGGTACCGGGATTGAAAATATTTTCTTTCCAGTTTTTGATTAACCAAGAAATGTGCTATCACCAAAATTTTTAAAAATCAAAGTTACTTGATAAGCTAAATTACAAAAATAAGTATTTTGGAATAAATTCTTACTTAGGAGAATGCCTCATATTTCATTTATTATGTAAATACCTATCCCATATTTTGGAGTCGCCATCAATTAAATGTACATCTTATCTTACAGGGTTGTTATAAACATTATAACATCTTTTCATACCTTTTTTCCAGGAAGGAATTTTCTCTTGAAGTTAATGTAGATTATATTTTCTATCCAGAGGCAAGGGATTAAAAAATGTTATGCTAACTTATTATAGAAAAAAATGTTTTGAAGGGCTATGATTAGTTTCTGTGACTTCAGTATCTGGACATGTATCACTAAGAAAGAAGCCTTCCAAATAGGTTGGTGGTTTAGTGTGTGCATTTGAGATACTGAATATATAGTTTTGTGATTTCTGTACAAGGAATTCATTATTCCATTGATCTTATCTATTTCCATTTGCCTTTGGTAAGAAACAGAACTGACAAAATTGTCAAAGTCAGCGGACACGTTTGAATAGTGTGTCTCTCCTTGGCTTTGTGGGTTTGGCCTTTAAGCATTGATCTGTTATTCGGTTGTTAAGTCTGTCTAGTCCATTCAGTGATTTAGTTTTAGAAGACTTTATTTCTTATGTTCTCTCATAGTCCAGATGCAGCAGTAAGCCTAAACAGCCGCCATTTCCTATTATATAATTGATTCATGTTGGGTCCAATTTGTCATAAAATTATTATCCCAAAATAATGTGCATATTTATAATTCAATACTATATAAGGAAATTCAAATAAGAAAAAACATTAAGTTCAGTTTTTATAGGAAAGTAGTAAAATTAATTTACATGAAGTACAAAAGAAAATCCACCTCATTAATTCTTAATTACATAGTCTACCATTTGAGGTTGCATTATGGAGGAGTGGTAATTATGTGTTTATTCATGGAAACATTTTATAAATTGGATAAGCTGTTTAAATATATTAAGGCTCTCCTACACTTAAAGTCTAGTGATGGTGTGGTTTATTAGAACGAAAAATGTCTTGGGAGTTGTCTAATTAGTGGAAATGTTCCAAAAATTTACACAGAAAAATAAGCATACACACTAGCAATAGTAAGAGTTCAATGGATGTCTTTGTTCTAGAATTTTCTTTCATATAATTAAATATAGCTGCTTGATGTATCCAAAATATGTAGATATGTTAATTAGCCTGATTGTGGTAATCATTTCACGATGTGCACATATATCAAAACATCATGTGCATCATAAATATCGACAAATTTTATTTGTCAATTATATTTCAATCAAAGCTGGGAAAGAACATTAAAATAATATTAAAATAACAAAACCCCCAATTATTTATGTCAGATTTTGATAACAATTTCTATTGTTAACCTATTAAAATAATCAATCTGCTGCAACAATTGACACTTGAAGATATTACAGATTTTTGAATTGTGTATCCATTCTGTATTTAAGTATTACAGCACTGACTTAATGTCTGATTGGAATCTGATCCTAGAAAGATGTGCATGAACTGAACTTACTCTCATCTTTCCTTCTGTAATAAATTTCAGGCAATATTGAGAAGTAAATGCTAAACATGGAAAAAGGAGGCCTATTTATTTATCTTAACTTTAGGCCATAATATCTAAGACATACATTGGTTAGTTAATATATGTTGAAATGTACTTGCTCACAACTGTGTTCAAGACATTGTATATATAAAATACATATAATATTGTATAATATAAAATATAACATATAAAATTATATATAATATATACATGACCAAGAATGCTCTGTTCTTCATGGCATTTTCTTTGTAAGGAGACCTCCAAGATATATTTTTAAATTCTTTGACCTAGAAATGAGTATCTAGTGGACAGTTTGACAGATTTTTTTTTTTAAACAACTAGTCAAAACTTTTCACAGAAATACTGACCTAACAGTGTTTGGTACAATGAAGCACCAAAAATATATGACTCTTTGATCTACTAATTGTATGAAGAACATATTACCTAATGACATACTTAGCCACTCATAGCCTGTGATTTTCTCACAAAGTTTGGAAGCAGATGTTTAAAATATCTTTTTTCGCTGGATGTAACAGAATGGAAGCTGAAGGTCATCAGTGAGATAATGTGAATGGGAAAGATTATCAAGTCTTCCCTAGAAAACTCTCTTCACTGTTCAGGCAACAAATGAGGTGTTGGAAGGTAAGAGAGGAACACTGCACAGTCTTGCATCTAGTGTTTTCTTAACCTTGTTCTTCAAGTTTTATCTAAGGGAGAGAGAGTGACATACACTTGCTGCAGTACTCCTGGATGATGAGGTGTTTACTCATTCTGGATACATTTGTATGTCTCACATTCTTTTAGGTTCTGTAAAGACTTGCCCCAGATACATTAGCATTCCTTTGCAAGGACATAGTATATTTAGCTAATTTACTTTCTCATTTGTTTTAGACAAAAATAAATCATTGTGTCTACTGAAATAAAAAATAGCAATCTT
Source organism: Heterocephalus glaber (assembly GCF_000247695.1). Next base: position 1,486,116 of record NW_004624779.1, on the reverse strand, counting down.
CTTCTGAGGATCTTGCCTTACATTTTTCCATCTTTGCAAAATAATAAGCAATTAACCCAATGATTAGAGTGGAGGAGATAATTTGTAATGATAGATATAATAATGAAGTTTAATTAACTTCAAATAAATATTTTAGTAAGAATTCATTTGTACACCCAGATATTTATTTAGACTCTAATAACTTCTCTTGCTTGTCTTTAGCCATTGTACCAAAATCATGCAGCAAAATTATCAATTTAAATAATCATGATCTGAAAAGTTTTTACTTTGTAGTGTTTAGGTAGCATGAGTATCACGAACAGTATACAGAGCACAAAAAGACTGTCAGTCTGAAGTGATTAATGATATTGTTTTCCAGTTTCTAAACATATTGCTTAGATATTTTCAGCTAGATTTGTGTGAGATGATGATTTGTATGAGATTGGATGTTTCTTAAATGATACAGGGTCATGATTTATAAAGTATAGTTCAAGAAATCACTCTTTGTAATTATTAAAAGAAATAATATTTTTCTTCATCTGTTATTTGAATTAAAAGTCAAAAGAATACTGAGATGTAACTTGGATATGGAGTTAAGAGACCTTCTTCAATCTCTATTTGTTTGAGTCTGCCAACTTACATGGGAAATACCTGAGAAGTAACCCAAAAATCCCAAACTATAAATAAAGATCAAAGTAAAAAATAGGTAATAGGAAGTAGGGAGATAGATCTTTCTCAGATAGGAAGGGGACCAACAGATGGAAAAAAGAAGGAGGTAGAGGAGGGAAAGGGGGTGAATAAAGGAATTATGATACGTTTCATACAGGTACCAACTCCACATGAGGAATGTAAACATTATGCACTGCAAACATGGGCTAATAAATTTTTTAAAAGTAACCTCTGCAATACAGGTTTAGAAATTTGGGGGCAGGACTGCAGGAGCAGGCTGGAAGTAAGACAGATGGCTTTGAGAGTTCATGACAAGGTGAATAACGTACGACAGAGGCCTGATGTGACCACTTATCTTGGCAGTCAGAGGGCAGCCCTAGCTCCAGGCAGAGAGGTGGCTTTATTTTAACCAGCTCTCACCCAGCCTGTATGGTGGGGACAAAAGATTATGTGTAAGATCCTAACAAGCTCTCTCCAAAAATGTTGTAACACCTCTGATTTAAGCAGCTTGACACAAGGCTTCTGTAAGAGTGACAAGTTGCTTCAGCCATGAGCAACAGCACCCTGGCCCCTGGCTGAGTAAAGGTGGGGCATTGGCTGGTAGCTCTGGCACGCCCATCTTGGTCTCATGGTGTTAGTGAATGTGGAACACGAAGCGATTCAAGAAGAGGTGGCAGATGGGCTTCCTGGACCATCCCACATATTACAAAATTCCCAGTGGGACTTGCAGTGATACTCTGAGTGCAAACATACCTGGAGCAGAATGATGCAGATGTTAAGTTATTGCTGAGCCAACCAAAATTTGTATGTAAAGGTTAATGGAATCTGTATGGGCTAGTTATAAATATAATTTTGATTTTGATGTGAAGATTTGAAAGTATTTTTTTCAGTAAAATTTGAGATGAAGAAAAAGATCATTCTATTTTATGTGTCTCCTTAGTGAACCAAAACAACCACCTAGTTATTATGAAAGAATAAATACACATCTATAAAAGTGTCTTTTATATTTTTTGTCATAGCAGTATACTGCTAGACTAAGATTACCTTAATATGAAGCATCTTTTGTCAGTGTAGTTTTAATTTTTTTAACGATTTGAGAGTTAAACAGATGTTGACGCTGAAATGTTAATTTTAATGATGACATTAAACCTGTAGATCATTATACTTTTCTTTGCATGTAATATTGGATGACAGGCATATAGATGCCTTATCACTGGATATTTCCCAGACTTTAGATGCTTTGATATTTCTATATCAGTTACCCTTTCTGTGTAAGACATCACCATGAACTTAACAGTTTAAAATACACAAAAAGTTGAGGTTGAAGGGAGGGCAGGGAAGGGGGAAAAATACTAACCAAGAGAGATTATGTGAAGGTGCAAATTCCCAACGATGAATGGCATCCTATTGTATATCTAAAATGTACCAATATACTTTATAAATTAAAAAAAATTGTGGTTCAGGGGTCTGGGCATGGCCTGAATGGGTTATTTCTTCAAGGTCTTTCAGAGCTGCACTAGGTGTGAGCTAGTCTGTGCCCTCATCTTGGGACTCAACTAGGGATGAATCCACTTCTAACCTCACTCGAGTTGTTCCCCTTGCTTATAGGAGTAAGGGCCACAATTTCTTGCTAGAGGCCACCCTCAGATCCTAGGCTGTTTCCCCTCCTGGGAGACCCTGCTTCACCTTGTGTGCCACACTGCCTTGCCACAATCTATAGAGTCACCAGGGGGAGGCTTTAAAGTGAATGAGCCGAGGAAGACAAAATTATACAATTTTACATAATCAGAGTTGAAGGCCTACTACTATTGCCGAGCTCTCTATGTTAGAAACAAGCCATGGGTCCTGAACATACTCAGGAGACGGGATCATGTGAGGTCCGGAGTACTCTTCAGGTCTAGTCGCTAGGATTTCTGTATGATTTATAACCAACATGTCTATTTTAGCTGGGGATTTAGCTCAGTGGTTCCACTGCCAAACATACGTGATATAAAATCTGGGTTGAAATAGTGACCTGAAGCTTTAAAAATTTCTTTGTAACACTTTCATTTAAAAATATTTATTGTAATTATTTTTCATTTTTCTCCCTGATCATCTAAAATCCCTCCCCACTCCTCAGCTGATGCTCACCTGTTTTGAATAATGATAAATATAGATCATGTAGAGTTAACTACTAAATTTTGGAGATTTTATAAACACCTACTTTTTCATAATATCTAGAGTAAATGCAGCTTTTCTTGTAGTTTTATGGTATCTTGTAACTCCTTAAATTTTAATAAATTAAACCTTCTGCTTAAATATTTGAAATATTAAACAGATGGTAAACAGAGTGCTGTGGTTTGCTCTGTCAGTAATGATGCCACGTGCAGAGAACTGAAGATCACAGGCATACCTAGAAACTCGGTGAGTTAGCTCTGGGAAGAAATTCAGTGTTTGTTTTGGTGGGGTATTGGCCAGAGCCTTAATTTTATAAATCCTTACATTCTTACCAGCTTTTGGAATTTGAAGGAATTTTTTCCTCAAGTAAATTGAATGATTTACTTGTGTCACATATGCTTTTACACAGGCTGGGGAAAGAGACTCTGTCTGCCTAATACATGTTCCCCCAAAGGAGGAAGGGATAGCATGGTGGATGAGACTATTTCTTTTCCCACATAGCTAGCAGGATTCAGACGTGGCACACTAATGGTTCAATGAGTATGCAAAACAATCTTTTGGATTGGGAAATAAATGAAATAATAAACACATTTTCTATATCTGTTCTATATCTAAATCTAAGCTAAGGTTTTTGGTAGAAACAAACATAATTACAGAAACGAAAGTTTCATTTTCTGCCTTACTCTGAGATGTAGTCCTTAGCTGATTAAAGTGTTGCTTAGTATTCATGGCCATCCCTTTAGAGAGTGGAAAGTTTTTCCCCAAAGACAAACACACAGAGAAAATCTATAGTTCACATTTTCTAACATCTGTATCAGAAAAACAAGTAGTAAATGAAGAATGTGGCATTAATTCATTCTCAGGTGGAGGGAGTAGTGATGAGCAAGAAATTAGAGTTGGAAATAATATTTAATATTATTTTAGAATTTTTTCTGAGGTTCTGAGTAATGATGATTCTCTGAGATTCTTTTGAAGAAGGCCAATTTAAGTCAAGTGTTATCTCCACATGATATCTTTAACTATTTTTCATATAGGAAATTTTAGTATTTTTGATATTGTTAAACAGATGTAACTGCTTCATATGACTTCTTACATGATTTTTCCCTATGTAAGTGAGTAGATGGGAATGGGGGTAACATATAACTTCCCAGGAACTCACTGATTATTCAGCAATCATTTATATAATATCTGCTATGTTTTATGAATGTTAGGGTTGGAATGCAATAGTGAGCAAGTCAAAACTGTCATTGGAGAATAGGAAAGAGGAGAATTGATCTCATTTTCCTTGAGGGAAAATGCTTGTAAAGTATTTTAAATCTGTATAAAATTTGATGTGATAGGCAAATATGTACTGCTTACTTTCTTGCATATATTCTATACAGGTCGTTGCGCACAGAAGCATAGTGTACCCTCACATACAAACTTGTCCCTTGTGAGTGCTTTGTGATTGCAGCTGGCAGCAGTTTGACACTATATAGGGGCCAGCCCCAATTTCAGGGGGACATAAATATGCACAAAGCAGCTTGGCACATCTTAAATGTCTACAGTTATCTAGGGCTGTTCAGGGAGGCTTGGAGTGGTGAGCCGGGAGGAAAAAATGTTCTATTTGGACAGAGAGGGAAGTTGAAGAAAATTAGTGTTTGCTAATTCGAGTCATACTAGTTTTGCTTAATAAGAGTTAGAAAGTTCTAGATTGACATCTGCGCTGGTTTCAGTGGCGTGTGGTGTTAGTGATTGAAACTCAACCCTGTGTATTTGCTTTCCTCTTTGGTCATAGATGTGGAGGCAGGCAATATAATTTAAATTTGTATATATAGGGTTTGTGTCCAAGAAAACTCTTGGTTAGGGTGACTTAATCAGACTATTAATAAAAAGTCAAATTTGATGTGACAGTTTTGCAGGTGTGAGCCATCCACGGATAAAATTCAGATGTGACTTGGAGTCCCTAATCACAGCAGGCTTGGTGACTGTGTCCTCATTGAGGAAGTGTGATCAGTCTTTCAGGCGTTTGAAATGTGGTAAATATTTTGTTGAAGAGATTCTACCACTAAGATGCCAGCTCACAGAGCCAGGTCTCTGAGATTAACGGGGCATATAATTCTGTACCCTGTGAGATCCAAATACTGTGTCCTATTTCATGCCAGAGACTACAGCTCTGAGAGCCAGGACTGCTAGAAGGATACAAACATGATCAATTAGCTTCTTTTTGACAGCACCTTGGAATAAACTGACCTATAGAGCAAACATCCAGAAGCAGTGTGAGAGGCAGAGATCAAAAACAGCTCATTTGGCAACAGACTTAGTTTATGAGAATGGTTTTTATTTTTATTTATTCCATGTTCTTGCATTTATCATATGGTTAAAGTTTCTTAAAAAAAACTAATTGTATTAGTCTAATCTACAATATGTTTATTTTATGTATATATAGAAAAAGCATTATAATAGATGAGTCTGGCTCTGGTCTTCTGCATAATAGCACTGTCCATTAGGAGTAGTAGCTGCCTTGTGCTGATCATTATCATGAAGCTGGCACTTTTCATACATTGTCACCTGCAACACATCAAAATAGCCTATGAGTGTTATTATATTTTAACCCTTTTTACAAATGATCAGTAAGTCCAGAAAAGGTGTAAGGGGTTGTGGTTGTATGAGGTCAGCTTTATATCTGGATGAATTAGCTCAGACTGAGTATCACTAAATCTTTGGTTTCTCCTCTTTATGGACAGTGTCACTGAAGGCCTTAGCACAGAGGACCCCAACATTTAGTGTTCTCTGGATGGAGATTAGATTATCAGGAGTGTGGAACCCCAGTCCCTCACATGTGTGGTTCACAGCAGACTGTACTCTTGTATAAGAATATAATGTTACCTCTGATGGACAGGAGGAGCTCAGGTGATAATGCCAGCAATAGGGAGTGAATGTAAATACAGATACAGGTGAAGCTTTGATTGCTCACCCACCACTTGCCTCCTGCTGTGCAGCCAGGGTCCTCACAGGCCACAGGCCAGGGAGGTTCACAGGCTGGGGGGCTGAGGACCCTGCCTTTGCATATATTAGAGGCCGGTCCATTTGAGCTTTTGACAAAAGTTTCTGCATACCATTTTGGACATCCTTTAGGCCAATGCTAATTGACCATGTTGCTTTCAGTGAAAGCTTGGGAGATTTTTCCCCTCTTGATGACCCTCCTTTGGAACATGGAACATTTGTCCTCTGGTGCCCAGCAGTCTCCCTGCTCAGGAGGTTGAGTGACTTACCGAAGAGGTAGGATCCTGTAGAAAAGGTTCCCTCATGTCCTAGATTCTTTGTTGATCTTGAGGAGTCAGGGCCAGAATATTGGCTGTCCTCATAACCCAGTTACCTTTCTAGTTTTGGTCTCCAAACTTTAGTTATTGAACACCCAGAAGAGAAGATCAGTGAGCTAAGTATTTCAGTAGGAGCAGTGAGCTTAACTATTACAATAGTTAAGACATCAAGCGCTTTTGAAGTATAAAGCACGGTTAGAGGGCTGTTATTTCTTACCAACCATGGTTGTTTTGGTAGTTAGATCCCTGCAGACTGTTAACATACAACAGTTATATATTATAGATAAACTTAAGGTCAAGAGCTACACATAGTATTTTACCATGACAATCATGATGACATTGTTTTTGTAATACATGTCTATCATAGTATGGAATAGTCTTTCAGTCAAATACCTTCATCTGATCACAAGGCATTAAATGACATAAAGAAAACTCTTGTTATCCTTTAGTAGGATGCCATCTAAAGAGAATATACATATTGGCCTATAAATTTATCTTAGGAGTTCATAATGTCTAGCCTCTAATTTTAGTGTGACATTGTATCAACTGTTTGGTGACTGAGCATCCCTAAGTGTGGTGACACATATAACATACATCACATAAGTTTTTAGATAACTAATATTTGACTGGTTTTCTCATGCTGACTTGACATGTACCTCTTGTCTCAAGTAGCTGGAGTGTAAGAGAAAGGCAGATACCTGAGTCAAAAAAGATCATTACCATAAACAATATCTTAGAAGACCTGTACACCCAGAAAGCATGGATGATATTTAGTACACCATGAAATAACAATGAATATCAGTTACATGAAAACCCTTGTCATTTAATTTTGTTTTGTACAAAGAACATTTTAAATAAAACTTTGTTTTCCCACAGAAAACTTAGACCATGACCAATGTATACATATCACAATGATATGTTTAGCAATGTGTTTGCCACAAGGCTATGGAAATTATTGGGGTCCCCTTTGTGAACAAAGGCTGAAATAAATTTTTCCAGGCAGCCATTCCTTTATTTACCAAGGGGAGTCCTGTCCCATAGTTTTCCTAAGCCCAAGAATCTTTAATTATCTTAACAAATTTTTAGATGACCTGTGAGAGCCAGATCATAACAATTAAGACATTATTTTGACCAATGAAAGATTCCCAAGTTGTACATAGCAATATGTACTGTATTTGTAAAACCAGTTGACATTATTTGGATCATCTGGCAACCTGGGGGAACCATGTCTTTAATTACATTTATCTATAAGCCAACTTGAGTTACAAGCAAACATCTTAAAAAATCCAAAATGCCAAAAGAAAAATGCTCAAACATAAAGCTGTACATGTTGTAACAAATTGAACAGACAGACGCACACATAAGACAACTTGTTTGTAAACCAGAGTGCACTCAGATGTATTTGGCCAAGTTGAAGTATAATAACTTTTATAATTTTTAGGTTTATAACTATAAATAAGACAAGTCAGAACTTTGTAGATCTGGGCTGGGGATTTAGCTCAGTGGTTTCGCCGCCTACTGTGCAAGCGCAAGGACCCGAGTTTGATCCCCAGTACCAAAAAACAAAAACAAAACAGAACTTTCTAGATCAATTAAGAGAGATCTCTTGTAATAAGAATCAAAAGGAATAAAAATCTTCAACACCTGTGAAAGCAAAGACCATTTTAAGATGGCCCCTAAGCTGATGGTTTATCTGACTGTAATACCCAGCTATACAGGCTTCTCATTGTTGCTTTGATAACCATAGTTGTTTGATAGCCACAGGTAATTGTTCCCTCTGAAGGGAAAGACCATTAAAGGTAACTTTAACTTTCTCCAGTGGGGGTCTGCTCAGGCCAGGTTTGCATGTAGACGAGACTAGGTGACACTCTTTGGAGCTAAGTATGAATTCCATGCAGTGAGGGAAGAAGGCCTGCCAAGGCTCCCGCCTGCTGCACTGCAGATGTCTACCTAGGACAGTTTTTCTCATTTTGAAAAGAAACAAAGGGAAAGGAGGCATCCCCTTCTATCCTCTTGTTCTGTGCCCAATCTGAGGTGCCCCTTAGATTTTATCTCATCCAGTGCCAGTGGCAGCTCATTAGAGGTGCAAGCAAGTGGCCAGAGCCAGGTTAGCTGTTCCTACCATTCTCTAATTTTGCCTGAGGGCTGAAAGACAGATAAATCTGAACTAAAACTTTTACATTTATTTTTTGAGAGTTTCAGAATTAAACCTAGACCAGTTTTCTATATGGCCCAGTGAAAAATGAAGGTCAGCTTTACTCTGGAAGGATTCCAGGGAGGGGAAACTTACCATTCTGGAAGCTTTGTCTTGAAATCCAGTAGCCACAGAGGAGGGAAGTACCTTGAATTAAACTGCGTTATTTCTCAGGAGCAGGACAGTGGAGAGGGGACAGAAGAGTGCCTTTAAGTATGGCACAAGAACTAAATCTTAACCATCTCAGGTGTAGAAGGACAGTTTAGATCAGGAGCTTTTCCAGAGTGGATCTGCAATCCTTAGCAAGACATGTCTCCAGAGACAAAAGCTGTGATTGACTCCCACTGCACTGCCAAGCAGAAAATCAAATCGATCATCAAAGAACCTGAATGGCTGCTTTTTGCCCTTGACATAGAAACCCTACAGGCTGTTGAGCACCTCCCTGATCTCGTATAAATACTCCCAAAGCCACGTCTTGCCTTTTATTAACATATAAACTGAAATGGTGTCCCGTAGGCAGCCACTTAGAAGTGCTTGTTTGAGCTTCTGGAGTTCAGTCTGGGAATGAGGTCCCCAGGTGTCTGTCTCTTGGGTTTTTCTATAAGCTAATAGAGGGGTCACACAATCTCACTATATCCCGCTATCTGAATGCCGCAGAAGCCTGTAATTTCTAAGAATGTCCTTAGATGTTTTAGAGTCTTGGGCCGTGGAAAGGAAAGAATCAGTTTAATTTTTTCTTACCCCAGTCTTTGGGTTCCCTTAGATATAATAAGGCCTAAATATTTTACCTCAAGGCTGCAAAGTTGTGCCTTAGGTCTAGAAACATTATAACCGCTGTCTGTTAGAAAATTCAGCAGAGCAGATATCTTGGCTAAAAAGCTCTTCTGAGGGGGCACATAACAGCATACTATCTACATATTGCAAGACTGTGACTTGGGAAAAACTATAGTATTTCCTTTTATCAAATCAGGATCTAGGGATGTCCTCATCTTTTTCCTGGTAAACAGTTGACAATTTAAAATAACTGAAGGGCTTAGTTCTCATCTTTCTTAGATCTTCAAGAATACATGCCTGAAAATGTCTTTTATTTTACTCTCCTATCGGATTGGTAGGCCAGTTGGGGTCTTGTATAGGAACTGCTTGTGTTCCAGTAGGAACCAGTTGTTCCCTTGGCTGCCTGTCTTTTGAGCTTCCAAAATTAAGATAATATTTGTCTCTCTATATAGTAGCAGCTTGTAATACTACTTGTCTCTCATTATAAATCAATGTTTGATTTAAGAGCAACATTACATCTTTCTAATCTAATCCATAGGTCTGAGTAAGTTCTTCAAAGGCCTCAATGTACATATCAGGGTCATCTGAAAACTTTCTTAGGTCTCATTTAATCTGTCTTAGATGACTGAGAGAAAAAGACACATGAACACAGGTAGTCCCATACTTGCCATTTACTTCCTGCTAGGGATGTTGTCTTTGAGGAACCTGAACAACTTAGCTAAGGATGGATATAGCCTCACAGAGATTAATTACGGCTGGCCTGGAAACTCCACCCTCAGCACCTGGTGGTCAAGGCTTAAAGTTGTCTTGGAAACTTTGCTCTCATGTTTTAAAGGGTGAGAAGTAGCCTCAGGCTCAGAGGTACTGAATGTCTTAAGGGTGAGGTGTCTCTCATTTTTCTATGTCCCACATTTACTTTTGAACACAAGCAAGAATTACTTCTTAATATAAAGAAAGTCTCAACATAAGATTATTTTGACCATTTTCTCTCTTTTATAGTATAATTCTAATTGTGAGATAGTTTCATAGTACTTTCCTCTGTGATCTTGGCTTTAGAAGGTAGGCACACCATACACAGGTGCAGAGAAATAACTACATTGCTCCTTAATATTCCAAAGGAGTAAGAGGTTCAGATATAGAGTCCCAGTCTGAAACAAGAGAAATAAATATGGCATCCCATAAGTCTCTGCTTGATTCCTGTGCCCCCTGCGACATCCCCAGGGCATCCCCCAAGGTTTATTCCACTCAAGGGTAGATAGCCACCCTCTGGAGAGAGAACCAGAAAACAAAACTGGACTGCACTATCTACCTTTTACCAGTACTCGATGTTATGTTCCTTAGGAAACTCATATCTTTACTCCAGTAGGTACTCCCAAAGCACAAGTTACACTTGACTTCAGCCATAACAATCATGTTTAGAGAAATTAGTATTGCTAGCAAACCAAGAGATTTAAACCACTGCTTTCTAGTTCCTTAAAAGAGAGAGAGGAAAATAAGTCAACAGTCAAATTAGGGCACTTTTCCTGCAAAAGAGATCACCTCCAGAGATGGTAAGTCAGAGATTCTGCCCTGGGCCCTAGGGCAGAGGAAGCCCTGAGAAGTTTATGTTGTCTGTCCAGACATTTAGGCAACTTTTATTAGCAGCAAGACAAGGCTACTCTTTTAGGGTCCATTTTAAATTCACTAAGTATTTGAAACTCATAGGTCCTCCTAGCATCCACAATCTATAGACTTCCTATGCACACATGAATGAAGAGAAGGCTGGCTAAGATAGTCCCATATTCTAGCTAATGAGTAAAAATACAAATGCAAGTTACTGATTGCTATTTTCCCTAGTGTAAGACAAAACAGTTGTTGTGAGTTCTTAGTCTGACTTTCTGGAAGGAGGAGCATTCTGACTATAAGAGATTCTCAAATGAACTCCCAACAAGTTGGAGAAAAGTTTAAATGGAGTTTTTAACTCACTAGCAGAGAGAAAAAGCCCAAATAAAGCTCAAGCTGGTTAAACACCCCAAAAAATTACCATATAGCATTTTATACGTCCACAGTCAACGTTCCAAAGTCCATAACCTATCAAAAAAGGCATTTTTCTCCCCTACACACATAAATGATGAAGACCATGCCTGGGGGCAGGGGAGAAAAGGTTCAGGTATTTTTAGTCTATCAAAGATTTGTACATTTGTCTAGAGGTCTTACAAGTAGTAGAGAAAGTAGTCCAAACCTGTAGCTCAACTCTTAACGGGGGCTTAAGAAAGGGCTCTGGTAGCATCATTTCAGATCACTCTGAGACAGAGGATATCTGATGATCACTGACAGAGTTCCCCTTTCATCTCACTGAGGAGTCCATATAGGGACAAGATGTGGAGATTTTCTGCTGATTACCCAGATGGGCTGTCAGGAGCCAGTTTCTTCTGAGGGATCTTTGGGTATCCACCCTGGCCATGACCCTTCAGTTGTCATCTCATTTTGTACTCATTCCATGCAATCAGAGATCTGTCTCCGAAAGGAACCCAATTGCCTATGGTCAACATTCCACCCGGCATTGGTGTCAATGGGAGTGGGGATTCACCAAAGGGCAACTGGAGAAACCTGTCCTCTGCTTTGAGAGTGGCACCTGCCCTAAAGGCAATTCCTAGCTGGCAGAGTAACCACTGTTTGGCATTCTATAAGGGACAGATAAAAGCCTGAACTGACTTTATCTGAGCTGATTTTATAAGAGACCCATTTTACAACATTTCTAAGCAACTAAGTCCAAATGCAACACATACAAAACAAGAATAAAATGTAATTTTAACAAAAGACAATGCAGAAGAAAGACAAGAAATTTGCAAACATTTAAAACACACAACTTAAAATTAAGAGACTTTTGAAACAAAAACCAAAAGAAAGGCCAGAATTTATTTTAAAAAACCCAAGAATCTCTGGAACAAATAGCCAGAGCCTATGAAATGAAAAGTAACAATCTATGAAGCAAAAAGACCAAAGTTAGAACCTATGGAACAAAAGCAAACTCTTACCTCTGACCAGTAATCTTGGTGGAAGACCTGCAAAATGATATAGAGGAAGAGATGTAACTCTCAAACCTGCTAGATATCCAGAATGTGAGTTCATGTTCTCTAAAATTGAAGAATGAATTCTAGGAACAGCAGAGGTTAAGAGTAGCAAAAATTTGTTGGGAGAAAGAAAGCTTCTACCTAAGAGAGACAGAAGGGGCACTGGTTGCCCCAATACATATTGCTTATGCAGAGCTTGTATTTTGGAAATCCCATGCCTAGAATAATATAACTTCTAGCTATGCATTTTCATATAGAATAACCTCTGTTTTCCATCTTCCTTATTAAAACAATGTATCGAATAAAAATCATTAATTGAATAGAGGCTATAATCTTGATCCTCCCCATTTTAATTTCAACACAGCAAATCTTTTTATGATATTAATAGAAGAGGTTTGCTTGACTTTAAAAAATATCCCTCAAAGCTACCTCACTCAACAGAACACCGTGCAATGGATCAGTCCCAGAGGAAGACTCTTAAACACCTTGGCAGTTTCTTCTAAGGGTCTCAGACCTGGTAAAAGATTTTGCATAAACTCACCTGCAGATTTTGAACAAGCCTACTACTGGAACATGAGTTGAATAGGATGAAGCATTCAAGTTAGTTGTCAGACAAAGCAAACATTACTCACAGATAGACAGCAGAATAAACAGAGAAGCCCGAGATACATAGTCTGTCCCCCAAAAGACTGAAAAGCTGGGTAATGAAGTGTCCATGCCCCTTTTTGCACTACAGCTGAGGGACTGCAGAAGCATCCCATCCTGCTTTATACTACAGGGCTGCAGCACTGTAGGTCATTCTGGTTGTGGAACAAAGCCCAGACGGTTTGGGGCAGTTCCTTCTGACCTCCAGATGTTGCATTCTCCATACATTCTGACTTAAAATTGCAAATTTGTGGGAAAAGGGATGGGATGGCCAAGGCCATTCAGAAACCTGTCCTCTTGTACACTTACTTGTACACATTCATTATGGAGAATTTATTTATTCACTCAGTTATTCAGAAAATACTTGTTGAGTACTTTCAATGTACAATGTGTAGTGTCAGCTGATGGTCATTGTCAAGTATCTGGTAGAAAGGTACTAGTTGTCATTATCATCAAGGATTTCATTTTTTTATCCCATACTTAATGAGAGTGGATACCTCTTGATTATGGCAGAATAGTAGGGAGATAGATTATAAAGTGATTGCAAAAATCTTTATACATTCTGTAATTTAATTTATACCCCACAAATATAAATTTCATCAAACTTCTGTCATTCTGGAAGACAGTAAGCAAAAGGATTTGTTGCTTCCTAGCTATTAACTTATTTATTTGCCTCCAAAGATACCATGCTTTATTACTGTACAGTTTTCTTCCATACTTCATTTTAATCACATTCTTTAAATGTCAGGTGCATTTTAACCTTGCAACTTTCATTTTGAGTAGTGGTAAACAAAAGCACAGGTGGTTAAGAAAAGGTGTCATCTTTTTAAAATGTGACAGGGCTTTTATGGCCACATCAACATTCCATCAGGAATTTATCAATGAGTAGCTCTGTGAGTCTGAAATTCTCATCTTTGGCTTGCTTCCATTTCCCAAATCCTCTTGCTGTATGTTTAGCTTTACCTTTGTGTTGATTCCACTTAATTCTTCAAGGACTTTGTTCATCTGTGAATTAAAAATAAAATCTGTTGCTACTAAGTAGCATCCCCAAGATGGAACGTATTTAGTGAATGCTAAATTTCCAGTTAAAAGAATAACATCATTTTGGTTATTTCTACTTCTTCTGTCCAGTGGTCCAAAAAGTGAGTGTGTGTGTGTGTGTGTGTGTGTGTGTGTGTGTGTGTGGTGTGAGGGGGTTGTTATGTTAGATGGGTTTTTTGAGTTGATAGAATTAAATTTTGCCTTAAGTGGAAGGATGGATTTTGTAAAAGGAAGGAGAATCTTAATTCTGCTGTCCAGCAAATGATGTTTAGAAATGACAGTGTTGATATGTATTTTTTTCTCTATCAGCATGTCTTTTAGAAATTACAAGGGAGTCTGTATCTCACTGGGTGGTTATGAAAAATTTGTCAGATTAGTTAGAATGTTCGGTAATATAATGACATTAGTTAACTAAATTGCTTCCTTAATGAGGGCATATGACATTGGGTTTTTAAATGATGGCCTAAAGATTTTTAGAGATATGTAGATTAGGAGATTCAACAAATGAAAACCAGGAAGAGAATGTAAAAATTCTTTGCTAAGCAATTATGAAACTTCTTTGTCTATGAATTTCTAACAGCAACTCTCTGAGCAGTCAAGGCTATTAGGTTTCAATGACAACAGAGATCTTTGTCCAAGGTCATGATTTTAAATAATGAAGATGGAATATGTAGCTTGCTTTTCTCTTAGTGTACAAGTCCCTTTAGCTGGGTTCAGTTCTTCTTCTGTAGGCCTAGGCTGACCTCACACTGTAGATCTAGTCTCATCTCCAGCTAGAAAATTATTTTTTGCTGATTTTATTGATACATTTTAGGTATACAATATAATGACATTCATCATTGGAAATTTGTACCTTTATATAATCTATCTTGGTTCTTCAACCCCTCCACCCCTCCCTATTTACAAAGACTTTGTTTCCATTTTTTCATTTTCTTATATTAATTCCATTCCCTTCTTTCCTTTCCCCAATCTCTCCCACTTCCCCTTCCCCTTTAGACCTTTTCTTCCTCTTTCACAATATCTATTATGTCTTTTAATCCTTATTTACACTTTCGGTTTCTCCAGTTAGAAAATTTTACAGAATTTTAATTTGCTCATCAGAAAGTCAGCCTGATGCTGGCTCTTCTTTAATCCTAAACCTAGTCAAGATTTTCCATCATACCTGAGACTAAACTCCTGTTTATGTTTATGTTTCAGTTCATGGGAACCTGTATTACTCCAGAGAGTATAAATCCATGGTTTGCTTCCCTACCAGTTTCCTGATTCCTCAAGGAGTATGGTCATGGCTGTCCCTGGAGTCCTTGAAGCCCATATTGTTTGACAGTCTTACAGCTATCACTTTGGCCAGGTTACCTGTCAGCTCCCCCAATGCTGTTTTCCTTCCTGGTGAGACACATGGAGACACAGCTGGGCCACTGTGCTGGTGACTGTTCACCTGCCTGGACTTCCTTGTCGTGTTTGCAGCTGAATCCCACTGATAGCCCCTTCTATGACTGTGATCTCTGCACCATACCTAGTGAGGTGTGTTCAAATCACCTCAGCTCTTGCAGTTGCAAAACTAGCCTACCAGTCACTTTACCTTTAGCTGCACTTTTGCTTGCATTTGTTTCCAACTTTGGAAACTTGCTATTTCATACAATGGTGGGAGATAAATGATAGTTTAAGCAAGAGATAAATGATAGTTCTATTAGATTTTCATGGCTATGACAAAATACCTGATAAAGTCAACTTAAAAGGAAGGAAGAATTATTTTGGTTTAATGTTTCAGTGCTATCAGTCCATGGTCACTTTGCTCCCTTGCTTCTGGGCCCTTGATGAGGTACGACATCATTTCAGGAGCAAGGCAGCTCACTTCATGGTGAACAGCAGGCAGAGAGAGAGAGTGAGGAAAGAGCCAGGGCCAAGATGTATTCTTCCAGGTTACACCTCCAGCTTGGCCCCACCCCTAAGAGAATATTCAGCTATGAACTCATAAATGGATTAATTCACTGATGAAATTATCACCCTCATTATCCAGTCGCCTTCCCAAGCTCCACATCTGAACACATGAGCCTTTTGGAGGTGCATTTTTGATTGATTCAAACCATAACAATAGACTCATTTGACTGTGAAACACAGTCTCATAAGTGATAAGAACTTTCCCAGATGATTGCATACTGTGAATGATAGATTATATTTATACGGTATAGCCCTCACTGTAATGTACAGTATGCAGTACAGCCCCCCTGCTACAGCAAACAATTTGGTTTGCAAACAAAAATGTTTGCAAAGTTTTGTTTTAGTTTGTGAACTCTATGTCAGGTGACAAACACGACCATGGCCACCTTTCCCGCACAAACACATACACAAACATTGCCATCTTTTCCAGAATTGTAGAAGAAATTAAGTTCATGAACGAAGGTACCACTGTATGTTTGTAAGAACTTAGCTTCTATGTAATTTTCAAGTATTAATGTATATTGTGAATTATATAACCTGCATCATTGAGCTAGGCGAGATCACGTTTCAAATGCAGCAAG
Organism: Heterocephalus glaber; assembly: GCF_000247695.1. The sequence goes on along the minus strand of NW_004624779.1, from coordinate 1,469,783 downwards.
GCATCTAAAAGAACAAGTTCCTTAGCTTTTGCTAATATTTTCATCAGATAAGTCTTTTCTCGAGTCTTAATATGGCCAACATTTAGCAGTGAACATTGTAGGAATTCTATAGAGTAAACATGAAGAAGGAAAATACACAGCTCATTACCTACATGAAAAGTCTAAAGATGACAGCAAAGTGTTTAAATGTAAAATGAAATAGTGGATGTTAGTGGGTCGTGTTATCCATGGGTTAAAACAAACAAAACATCCTGGATCTCAGACAGTGGAAAGTACAGCCACCTCTCCTGCAAAAAGAGAGAGATGCAGACCAGTCTAGTGAGAGAGTTACAATATACTTAGATATTAAGCCACGTACATCTTATCCCAATTTATTTTCTTAATATTTAAAAATATTTTGAATGTGTAAGGTAATTTTTCTTAACAACAATAATGAGTAAAATAAAATAAGGAGAATACTATAACAACACCACTCTCATGGAACCTAGAATTTGGTAGGCAATATGAGTAAGGAGATGGATGACCCCAGTGTGGAGGGGCGGGTGCTGCAGTGCACATTGACTTTTGGTTGCAGGCAGTCCTGCATGCCCTTCATAATGGATGCACATTGGGAAAATTATTTCCTTTCTATCGCTTTCAGTTTATTCATATATAAAATGAGAATAGCTCTTATACCTGACATAAGGATCTGCAGATTGAATGGGAATCCAAGGTAAATAAACCCTAGTAAGTATTTAATTTTACTAATATCTCCAATTTATCTGACACATAGAAAAGGAAGGGCAGTTAGGAATCTATGCAATTCTAAAATTCTATCACCTGGAAAATGGAAGATTGTTGGATATGTTTTATTGCAAAAATTCACTGAATGTACTAGAAGAGGAGGAAGAAAATGTGCGAGGGAAGATGAGAAATCAGCCTCAGCTTATACAGGCTGCAGTACATAAGCTGTGACATTGATATGCCTAACAGGCTTTAGAGATAAGGGGTTGGGATGGATGAGATGTGCAGTATTGAGAAAATGTGAGTAAGAATGATCAACATATTCATGGTAATTAGAACTAAAGGAGTGAGTGAGTCACCAAAGAGTGTATTGAGATAGAAGACAGGACTGAATCTTAGCAACGGCAACATTTAAAATATAAATCAAGAGGGGAACATATAAAAGAGAGCAAGAGAGAACTGTCTTAAAGTTAAACAAAATTATGAAGGTGTAGTGACAAGAACCAGTGGAAGATGATGCTTCAGGCAGGAGTTGTGGAAATGCAGATATGCTGGAGTCACCCCTGTGTGGGCAATTTCACTTGAATGCTGGGGACAGTTGCAGTTTGCAGAAGTCTGAGAGTTCGGTTTGAGATGCAATCAATCACAGAGGAAATAAGAGTCTAGAAATTCTTTCCACAAGTTCTAAGGAGGCAAGCTCCGTAATCTGGCATGAAGAGACAGTTGATAACAGAGGGAAGGAGGTTTGTGCTTTTGTGGGTTTGATATCAAGGAACTGAGAAAGTCTGGTATGAGAGTTTCTGGTATGAGAGCTTCTAATTACTATGTGAAGTGAATAGTAAGGTCAACTGCTGAGAGTAAAGACAAAATAGTATATAATGGGAGTTCAGAAGAGTTGAGAATGATAATTATGGAAATAAAAACTAAGCTGAGCATGATGGTATATGCATGTCATTTTAGCAATCTGGGATCCTGAGACAGGAAGATCTTAAATTTGAGCTCAGCCTGGGAAACTTAGCAATTAAGCAAGACCCTTTCTCAAAGTAAAAAAAAAGGATAAAAAAAGGCTGAGGACATAGCTCAGTGTGAAATCCCTGAGTTCAATGCCAGGACTGCAACAAACAAACAAACCAGCCAACAAAGCGGGATATCATGTTTGACAATATTTGTAGTGGTACGTTATGAATAATTGCAATATTCCTATCTTGAAGTCTTCACAGTTTGAGTCCAGAATGTTCCTGGAAACCTGACACCTATGTAGGTCTGATGAAGATTTTTAAAACTGATACTCATATGCTCCCTTTCAGGTATCCTTCTATTAATCAAATATTTATTGGTTAACCCACCAGGATTGACAGTGAGGCCTTGCGAATATAAGAAAGACCACAGAGACACTTTTTGTTCTAACAGGTTATTTTAACTCAGATATAGGTTTAGCTTTGCCAAGATACATGTTTGCTTTTCTCTCACATAAGAATCTGTGTAAGTATTCTGAGAAATCCAGATTTGTTCCACGTAGGCAAGGGAAGGAGGAAAGATAGGGAAAGTCTATCTCCCTGTTTTTTAGACTTTCTGGAGATCAGGAGGGAATGAGGGTTGGGAGGAATGGGAGGATGGGGAGAGAAGAGGAAGTAAAAATGATTAAAATGCAATATATATATGTATCAGTTCTCAAGGATCAATGTAATTATTATTTATTGCAAATATGTAATAATAACACGAGAAAATAAAAATCTAAAAATTTTAAAATGCCAAAATGAAAAAACAAAGAAAGCTATGGTCCTGTACTTCAGTCCATAATTTGACTAGGAAATTGTGCATATTACTTCCATTCCTCTCCTCTTAGCTACAAAACAGAATCACATTTCACCACACTTAGTTTTCAAAGAGACTCAAAGTCATTGTATGATCTATGACCAGCTAAGAAATATATGGGCAAAGGAGAAACCACATATTGAAGAAGTAAAACAAGTTTCTCCTGCCCAGATTTGGGTTCTAGTTGGATAGACAGACGAGTTCACAATCACTGTAAATCTCAGAGGTCGCAGGTTAGGATGTGACGGGAGTTCAGAAGATTTCCCTGTCTCCGTGATTTCAACTACACAGTCCATTCCGAAGGCTTCTTTCCCCCAAACTGGCAATTTCTCTGAGACTGTTCTTTCTCCTTTACTTAATGTAATTCTTATTTTCTCAGAGTAACTCCACAAATTTTGGAAAAAAAATTAATGATTAATTCAACCTAATCCATCCATCAATGATCACTTTTTAATTCTTCCTCCCCTTTTCTTTATAATATTAAGGTAGTCTCTTGTCTTGCCTTAATTGGTGGACTTCTGGGGTATTTACAGATAGAGTTGATCAGTCTGGGGATCATGCTTATTACTAATATTTGAAGCTTTGAGAGTTCAAGAGAGAATTGATTGAAATATTACTAAAAAATCCAGTAATCAAATTGATGAGTACAGGCAAAAACAAAAATGTTTTTAAAAATTTACATTAATCTCCAGAAAAGTAAAACAGTCTTGGAGCAGAGGTCTTCCCTTGCCCCAGAGGAGAGTGCATGCCGTCTGCACAAGGTCTGGACTCTCTGACTGTTAGTTACTTTTTCTGGATTGATTATGGAGCTCGACACCCTAAATTCAATTCTGCAATCAGATTGTTTTAATTTTAAAGAATCAGAACCCCTATAGACTATTTAAAGATGCCTTCTTCAAACTAAAAGGATCAAGTGTTCGTAAAATGACTCTGGAAATAATGTTTATTACGGTTAGAAACAGGACAGAATGTCTTCCAGTGTTTTCTACAAAGATAGCAAATAGGGTTGATGAACTGTGGGAAAAGCTCAGAAAGCCTAGGATTAAAAATAAACCACTAAATGCAGATTATCTCATTAAGGAGGGTGCTTCAATTTCTGTTCCACTGTGTCTACCTGATTATTTTGTTGTCTAATGTTCATTAAGGGTTTTTAGGGCTTGTAATTTTCCCTGCTGAATTAAATTGTTTATTTCTGCCTATTTTTTCTGATATCGGTGTCATTTTTAAGCATTTAACCTCAGCAACTCTGTCAGTCCCTGGGTTTAAAAGTCTTCTTACAGCAATAAAAATAGCAAGTCACGTATTTAATTGTTAGTAATCTAATTTTTGTGATATTTTATAAAATGCTGTTTAAATATAAAACCATTAATGTTATGATGGGTTTAATTGTGGTACCTTTAGATAGTTTTTGTAAATGTTGTTAGAGTATTCATTTCTTTTTAACAAGGATATCAGAATTTGATCAAGAGTAATAATCTTTCAATTGTCACATTTGAATTTTGCATTGAAAATGGTAATACAGCTTAATTTTGCAAGAGGATTCATTAAGAAAGTACAGATATATCAGGTTAACTGGATCACTTTTAGTGTTAAATCCACTGAAGAATTGTCTTTTAAAAAATTTATTTTAATTAACTAATTAAAAAAATTTTGGCTGAGACCAGACCCAGGTCTGGGAGATGCTAGGCAAGTGCTGTATTATTGAATTATATCTCTGGCCCATTGGCTGGTTATCGATTTATTTACCAGTTATTGAATGCCTGGGTTGGATGTAGTGATTGATTAAATATCATCTTCCAGTTTTAGGATACTCACAATTGTATTAAAGAACAGAATAATTAAAATTAATTAAAATATGGTAAATTATTGACTTCTCATCCTCCCTCCCTCCCTTCCTTCCTTCTTTTTGTAAATTTATTTAAGTGTTCCTTTGTAGGTGCTAGGGACAAAGGAGTGAACAAAACAAGAAGTATTTCAACACGAGCTTACATCCTGGAAGTGGAGCTCACATTCTAGTTTAAGTCTGAAAATTGCTTCTGTTAATGACAAGATAATAAATGTTTTAGCCTTCACAAGCCATATGATCTCTGCTGCAGCTACTCACAGCCACAGATAATCCACAAGCAAATGGGTGTGGCTGGTTTCCAATAAAACTGTGATTACACACTAAAGTTTGAATTTCATATCAGTTTCATATGTCACAAAAATCTTTTTTCCCTTCCAGTCCCTGGAAAATGTGAAACTCATTCTTAGCTTACAAGCTAGAAAAAGCAAAAACAAAAAACCTGGTTGGCTAGATTTGGCTTAGAGGCTGCAGTTTGTCAAACCCCATTCTAGGAGTTCATATCGATGGGGAGACTTGACACCATTAACTGGGCGAATCAAAGCCAGTTCACATATTTAAATGTTTGAGAAACTAATGCAATCAGCACATCAGATTTTTCTGATGAACTTGTCCCACTCCACATCCAGGGTATATTCATAAAGTATTTCTTTATCTGGGATATTCTGGCCTTATGCTGGGACCGGTTCAGCCGAACCAGGCTCCAGTCATCACTGTGGGTGTTTCCCAGTACTCAGTGTGACTTCAGGTTCTGCTCGGACAGAGTCTACCCAGGCATGATCACTGTCTGCCTCAGCCACTCACGTGAACAGAGCTTGGCTTATGTGATTTTCTTGGATGAAGACTGCAGAATTAGAGTGTTATCCAGATGTTTCTGGGAATAAGCTGTTAGGCCCTCAAACCAGCTATAAGACTTTGCCTACACAATTTAATAACACACTTTTCACTAACAGCTCACAATATTACTGTGCTTCACTGTTGAAGTTCTGAAGTCTGGGGGTCTGGAGTCTAACCCTGATCGAATGATGCCAGCTCTCTATGGATGTTACTGAAGCTTTGTCAGCCTTAGTTCTCTCATTTTAAAAACATAAATAATACTTATGTCTAATTTGTAGGGATGTATTGAATGAAATAATTCTTATAATCCTTGAACTGCATAGTTTATAATAAATAATAATTATTACTATCATTGAGATTATGAAAATAAGAGAAAATTTGGTATTCTTTTTCCAGGAGTTTTAGCCACTGTTTTGAAGAGTGGATAAATATTAGAAAGAAGAGAGAATTAATTTCAGAAAAAATTGTTGAATCTTAGAAATATTGTAGATAGTGTAATGAAAGAGGAAATTAAGTATGAGTTATGTCATTCTGGAAGAATGAAATCAACTGTTATCCATTTCAAAAACTAATTTAGGAAAGGTTAATTACCTTTCCTATGTCAACTGTATTTTAAAATTAAGGATTCATAATTCTTTTGAAATATGCTCCATACATATTAACTCGTTAACTTAATACTGTGCAGTGTGGATCCCTGGGTCCTATGTGAACTGTGGAAAATACTGTAACACATCTTGACTTGAGGACTCACTACCACCACTGTTGTCTTCAGTTGCTGAAATTAGAGTATGCTCTTTTCACCTTTCGCTGAGTTGTATTAGAATTTGTCTTGGTCGGACACAAGTAAGAGGCTTTATATTTACTTTCCATTGTTGGGAAGGATTCTAATTGCTTCCATGACCCTTCGTCAAGTCTCACTTTATTTCTCAACAAATGATTCAGACCTGTGAGAGTCAAACCATAATTTAACTGGAGAAAAATTTAACATTTGTGAATGTCATGTACACTAAACAACTGCACAATGGAGATAATGATGTGCCGATCTTTTTAAGAATGTGTGAAATGCTACTGATTTATCCTTAAAGATTTTGTTTTAGAGTTTTTCTTCAACAGTGAGAGAAGACTAAGTTGATCCCTGTATGGTTTCCTTTTCAGTTTATACTTGTACATTAACCCAAACTTATATATAGAATTTAGGGCTTTGTATGCACAATATTTATTTCTTTGTTTAAATTGTACTGATGAATATATGGCCATCAAATCTACCACCAGTCCTTGAAAATTGGCCTCAATATTCTAATCAGTGAGACAAAGATTGTATCTTGAAAGGGTTACTGGAAAGATTGACTGAGAAAATAGACATAAAGGTCTAGTTTAGTGTGCCTGAGTCAGTAGGTGTTTAAGAACTACTTGATTTCTTCCCTTCCATCCTTTCTATGGTATTACTGCTATGGTCCAGCCAAGTTATGCTTTAACCACCATCAGGTGTCTTCTTTCATCTGTAAAATCACCATGTAATTTATTTCTACTCTTAATCACATGCACAGAAATATAGTAACTATGCTAGCACTAACAGATTTTCAATTTGTAAATATGAAGAGCTACCCTAGAGATAGGCACATAAATGGAATAGTCTGGTTAAGAAATAAATGTGTGTCAACAGGGTTTTGTTGTGTTCATGTTAGAACATGAGGATGGATGTCATGTTTTCCAGTGGATAAGAGTTTTGATAAAATGACAAGCTCTAATTATTTCCTCTTTGGTGACCCATGAATATTGACCTACAATCTCTAGCTGCCACCATCGTATGGAGATCCTTCCTTTCTGCATCTCTCTTCAGTGAGCTGTCAGATTCATTTTCCATTGTCATCTCCCACACAACAGGATTGCTTCGGTTACTCATAATTCTTTTCCCCTCCCAAAAATGCACCTTTATTGCTATGATGTCTCTGAATGTGCTGCCAATCCCTTTGGGCTTCTCCTTACCTTCAAGGTCCTTCAGCGAATGAGTCTATTTCTTCACTTCATGTGTAGAATTATTTGTAGCTGATGCTGATGAAATTGGTCTAGAAGTGAGAAATGGTCTCACACATGCATCACTGTTGGGCATGTCTATTGCTCTGCAAAATGGTAGTTTGCTTTGAGGGTTTTGCTAAATCAGATCCCAAAAATGGTCTTCTGAGTTGCCAGAGGACAGACAACATATGCTTGAAAATTTGTAATCATAAAATTTTATAGTGGGCATTTCTGAGGGATCTCCAGGCCACCATCAGTGTGGAACTAAAGGAGTAATGCACCAGAGATATCCACAGACTCGCGGATCTCTGCAAGTGCTGGAGCAACAACAACTGTGAGCGACCATCTGCAGTAAAGTTTGAGAAAACCATTGAGAACGCCCTGCTTAATGCCAGCAAGTCTCAGAACCTTACTCTTTTAGTAGAGAGGTTTGAATGACAACAAGCAAACATAAACATAGTTTGTCTAATAAGAAGTTTTTTTAGGGTGAATGTAATTTATCTACTGTTTTCTAAGTTTCAAACTTACTGAAAATACACATGTTCTAGTTGCCTGCCTCATATTGCCTGATAACATCACACTCATTTTCCATCTGCATGGTCCATCCCTGTGGTTCAAGGGAAGTTCACCTTGGCCCTATCTGAGGGGAGCATGTGAGGAAGTCTGACTCATGTTCATGCTACTTTGAGTCAGCAAAAAAGAGATATTAGGCCTAATGAAAGAATTCCTAGGATTTCTTTTTAAGAATTGTCAGAATATAAAATCTCCTTTCATGGTTGTATTTGGAGAGAAATCCAGGTGTTTCCGATAGCTGTCTTGTTATGAATCAGCTTGAAGATGGAGTCAACTGACAAAGCAGATGTAAGTCAACCTGTGGATCCTTCCATGATTAGTACCTTTCCGACTCATTAAATGTTTTCTCTAACATTCAGTTTGATTGGAGAATGGTATCTTACCACATTGATATGCCATAACTTATCAGTCTTCCATTATTAGTATTTTGCCCGGCAAGAGCAAACCATGTCTGATACATTTGAAAGACATAAAAATGATGTTGCTAATTCAAAGTATGTAAAGGCTTTTTAAAATAGTAAGCAATGCGTTGAATATATTGGGTTTTTCTTTGTTAGGATGTTCTGGTTTAGAATTTTGACTTCTCCCCCTTCTTCATAATATGCACAAAACATTAAGCAAAGTTTACATATGGATTCATTGAATGAACTATTTTTCATAGAAATATAGGAAATAGGAATCACCTCTACCTGGGGTTAAAACCAAGTCATGAAACCAGTGTTCTGCACAATGGTGCAAGGGCTGTAGGCGCTTTAAGTAGCTTTGTCTGGCATGAAGTATTTTTAGAAAGCACTCAGAGCTGTGGACATCTGGAGCCTGGTTGCTGATGTATGAGTGATATATACCTGAGAAGGGGAGAGTGAGGAGAGCTGATGGCTATTTCTGGCTCCTTCCCTCTGGCTGTTGCACTCCTTACTCCTCAAGGGTGGAAAGACATTAGCCTAAGGCACATAATGTCAGCCTTCTCATGCTACCCCAACTCCAGCTAGTGGGAGCTGGGCTTCTCTGCTGCTCTCTTGAGTCCCATTAGCTCTCTCTGGAGGAGGTCTTCCTGCTATCCTCTCCTTTCTGCAGCTTAGTTTCTCCCCTCTCCAATGCTAGCACCTCTCTTCTCCGTGAAGTACCTCCTCAGCTCCGAAAGTACTCCCTTGCTAAGCCAGACCACCTTACTTTTTATATATTTCTAGTTGAAGAGATACTGTTAATTACGCTCATCTAAGTACACAAAAAGTGTTCACTATAATTGACATCTTCTAATTCTGCAAAATGTAAAAGTAAATATTATATAGGAAAACACACCATCTTTGAGAAAAAAGAAAATAGGAAAGAAAATCTAGTTCTCAACATAGCCATTCCATACACTGTCTGTGAGAAATTTCTTAAATTATTTACCCCCTCTCAAGTCTTTGTCAGCCTGTTCAAGTCTTTGTGAGCCTTAATCACTAAGGAGATGAGCAAAAAATATCTTCTTCAGGCACTTAAACATGGTGATGATTTTCCAAATAGTACAGAATGACCAGGGTATCAGGGACCTCTGGGCTTCTCCCACTCCAGGTATTGCTGCTGTTTCCATGCACATAAGTGAAGAAAAAGAGTGATCTCTAGTAGAGGAGATTCCAGGTACAAAGAACAGTCAGAATGGCCAAAGTGACAGCTCCTAATCAAATAGAAATGCTATAGTAGACCCACCCCTTTCTCTTCTTTTTCTTTCTATTTTTGTCTCTTAGCTGCCTCTCTGCATAGGGATTCTAAATAAAATCAGGTAGCAAAAAGACTTTCTGAATTTTTTTTTGTATATCCTTTTATTGGTACATTTTAGGTGTACAATATAATGACATTCATCGTTGGAGATATACACCTTTACATACTCTCTTGGTTCTTAGTTTTTCCCCCTTCCCCTGCCCTCCCTTCAACCCCTCCATCCCTCCCTATTTACAGACTTTTGTTTCCTTTTTTTACTTTCTCATATTAATTCCATTCCTTTCTTTCCTTTCCCCTACCCCTCCCACTTCCCCTTTGCCCCTTTTCTTCCTATTTCACATTACCTATTATACATTTAGTCCTTATTTACACTTTCAGTTTCTCACACCAGAGAAACTATTCAGTATTTATACATGTGTGTCCTATTTATTTCACTTAAGAGTATGGCCTCAATATGCATCCATTTAGCAATAAATGTCTCTAATTTCTTGTTTTTGATGACTGAGTAGTACTCCATTTTATATAAAAAACCACATCTTCTTTATCCAGTTTCCTGTTGATGGGCACTTGGGCTGTTTCCAAGTTTTAGCTATTACAAACTGTGCTGCTATGAACATGGGTGCACATATATCACTGTGATATGATTCTTTGAATTCTTTGGGGAAGATACCCAGCAGGGGAATAGCTGGGTCAAATGGGACTTCCAGTCCTAGTTCTTTGAGGTATCTCCATACTGATTTCCACAGTGGTTGCACCAGTCTACACTCCCACCAGCAGTGGAGCAGGGTTCCTCTTTCCCCACAGCCCTGCCAGCATTTGTTATTGGTTGATTTCATGATAGCAGCCATTCTTTCTGGAGTGAGGTGGAATGTCAGCGTTGTTTCATTTGCATCTCTCGAATGACCAGTGATGTTGAACATTTTTTCTCGTGTTTATGTGCCATTTCTATTTCTTTGTGTGAGACATGTCTGTTCATTTCAGATGCCCATTTTTGGATTGGGTCTCTAAATTTGGGAGGTTTGATTTTTTTAAAGTTCTTTATAGATTCAAGATAGTAGACCTTTGTCTGAGCAAATGCTGGTGAAGATTTTTTCCCACATTGTGGGTTGTCTCTTCACACTGCTGGTGGATTCTCTTGCTGAGCAGAAGCTTTTTAGTAAGAAGAGCTGCCACTTGTTGATTGTGCTAGTTCTCGGGCGCAACTGAGGTTTTGTTCATAAAGTCTTTTCCTACCAATGTCTTGGAAGAGTTCTACCTAACCTCTGTTCCAGCCGGTTCAGCATTTCTGTTTTAATATTTAGATCTTTAATCCATTTGGATTTTAGTTTAGTGCATGGTGAGAGATATAGGTCTAGTTTTAGTCTTTGGCAAGTTGAAACCCAATTTCTCCAACACTATTTATTAAAGAGCCTATCTTTCCTCCAGTGAGGGTGTTTGGCTCCTTTGTCAAAGATGAGGTGGCTAAGTTTGTCTGGAGTTGTTTCTGCATCTTCTAATCTGTTCCACTGGCCCTCAGGTCTGTTTCTTTGCCAGTACCATGCTGTTTTTTATCACAGTAGCTTTGTAGTATAGTTTCAAGTTGGGGGTTGTAATATCCCCTACCATGTCTCTGTTACCTGGAATTGCTTTTGCTGTGCTGGGTCTCTTCTTGTTCCAAACGAATTTTTGGATTGTTTTCTCCAGGTCCATGAAGTATGCTGCTGGGATTTCAACTGAAATTGCATTGAATCTTTACAGCAATTTTGGAAGGATGGCCATTTTCACTATGTTGATCTTTCCTACCCAGGAGCAAGTGATGTCTGTGCATTTTCTGATATCCCCTTCAATCTCTTTTTTCAAAGTGCTATAGTTTTCAGAGAAGAGGTCTTTGATTTCTTGTGTTAGGCTGATTCCTAGGTATTTCAGTTTTTTGGATGCTATTGTGAAAGGAATTGTTTGCCCTATTTCTTTCTCAGTGAGTCTGTTGTTCGTGTAGAGGAAAGCTATTGATTTTTGTGTGTTGACCTTGTATCCAGCTACTTTACTGAATTTGGTTATTAAGTCTAGAAGACTTTTGGTGGTGTTAATGACTTTCTGAATTAAAAGTAGTAAAAATGAATTAAAATGTTTAGTAGATGAATTGAAGGAAATGAGCAAATTGAGGCATAATTCAAGATTAGGAAAATGAAGAAGAAAAAAGTGAAACACTGAGCAAAAGTAGAACGTGATAAAAATTATGAAGGTAAGGAAAAGAAAGTTGGAGGATATGGTCAAGAGACTTTGATTTGAATATTAGAAGTTATAGAAGAAAAATGTTTAAAGTGAATGCAAGCAATGATTTTTAAAAAATGTATAGGTAAGAACTTCCCCATGTTGAGTTCTTTAGTTTGTAGATTTATAATCCCCACTAGTTTCTAGGTATGGTTGAGGAAAAAAGACATATTTTACTAAATCCTGGTAAAATTCTTAAATGAGTTGCAAACCATATTTGCAAAAAGAATTTATAAATTAGAAATTGTTTTGAAAATAATGAAGAATCGTTAGTAACACCAAAGGGCTCAGCAAAAGCTCTGCTATAAGGAGTGATTTCAAATGATGACCTCAAAAAGAGAATTTTTTTCTTTGAAGAATTAAAATAAATGGATTGACAAAAAAATAGACAAAACGAAGTTCAGACCTTAAGTCCTACAATAAAAATAGAACAGAAAAGATTTTTTCTTTGAGTATTCAAGAAAATCAATAAAACCTGTGGACTCAAAAAGTGAGAGAGAACAGCACTATACATGCTTAGGAACAAGAAACATTACATACAATACAAGATAATCAATAAAAATTCTGGAAGAAACAGTGGGCTACTATACACACATATAAACTGGGTGTCAGGAACACCTGGTGAACAAAGACAGGAGACCTAGAAGGCAATCAAAGAAAAGATAGATACATTTTATGGTAAGACAGGTATAATTTTTATAGCCCCAAATGTAAATGAAATCAGAGGAAAACTAATAGACTCATATGATGTTTATCTTTCCTTCTTGAGTAGGGAAAAGCTAAGAAAGCATGTATTTCCAAGTTACTATCACTGTTCATTTAGTGGTGGGGAAAATGTGTTTGGTGGAAGAATAATTGGCAGGTAGAGTGAAAGTAAGGTCAGAGACATAATGCATGCAGATTATAGTCATAAATTAAAATCTATAGCCTTTTTACCATAAAGTCCTTCTGTTGAGTAACATATTAAGGTGATCTATAATTTGGTTAAATCTTGAAATGAATAGTTAAAATAAAGTTTGTCCACTTGGAATCATTTAAGTTCTATAAAATGCGACTTCATGAAATGACTAAGCACACAATTTTCATGTAGCAATAGATGCCATATAGCCTTCTGGAAGAGATGATGTAAAGCTGTAATAAAATATTATGTTCCTCTTAATAGTATTCTTCAACATCAATATATTATGTAATTCTCAGTAATTGCTACAAGTGGATGTTTACCAGTATTACAGGAATTCGATTTCTCCTTACATAGGGAAACTGCTTGTTCCCAACACTCTTGAACATTATAAACTTCAATTCTTTCTTTATTCACAATTTATAAAATTGTAATAAAAAAATTCAATTTTTACATTTTTTAATGCAGGTATTGAGAGACTATATCAATAGGGCAACTTTCTTTTAACTAAAAAGGTTAACTATTTCTTTGATGATATCTACATACAAACATTATCTCACAGAACCTGCAAAACACTATTTCAGGACACAACTTTGCGATAACATAATCTTAAAATACTGAAAATTCTTAAAACACATTTTGCCTATTTAAGTGCTTGCTCCTGATTATAGGTACATATTTTAATATTAGGTCATCATACTAATTAATAATTATTATTACTGATTTATTAAAAAGAATTTAAAAATCACATTAACTACAGTTCTAATTAGTCTCAAATGAAGAATAGTATATTCTGAGTGTCGTTATTCAGATGTGTTTAAATTGTACATGAAGTGTAGCTGTCTTTTGCTATACTTACCTATTGTTTGTATTTCTCTACCTATGTTTTCAATTGCCTGTCGTTCTACATGCTTACCTATCTACCTCTTACCAGTTGAACTAAAATAGGACATAATGCCACTTGGAAAATATCATGGCATGGGAGAAACATTACAGGCTTTTAAATCAAATAAGACTTGATTTCACCTCTAGCTCTACTACTTGCCAATTTTGTGATAACCTTGAAGCTACTAATTTCTCTGGTTCACTTGCTTTATCGATAATTAGTACAGACATTAACTAGGTCCATCTCTTTTCATAGGGTAAGATTGTCTACTCAGTGTTTGTCAAAAGTGAATATGCATGTCAGCGCCTGGGATCTTGTTCAAATGCAGATTTTGATAAAGTAGGTCTGAGGCAGAGCTCAAGATTCTGCATTTCTAATAATCCAATGATCTACCTGGAAGCAGGTTGTAATGTGTGCTGGGGGTGCAGAGGATAGAAGGATGGATTTTGTGCTAATGTGCCCTTCTACCATCTAAAGTGGGGATGATGAGATGCCCTTTTCTGAGTTGTTATGGATTAGAACTAAAATGACCCCAAAAGTCTCATGCATTCAGAGGTGGAGGTTTTGAAAGGTGATTGGATCATGGGTGCCTCGTACTCTTCAGTGGATTAATCTATTGCTTAATGCACAGCTCAATAGAAGCAGGGCTTGAGGGGCTCAATAAATAATGCTACCTTGTTTTTCCTTCTCCATTCTGCTCAGATATAGAAATAATTCAGAGATAAACATAAAATCAGACAAATAAATAAAATGTTATCATATCTCAGATTCAAATGAATTTAGAAAATGCAGGTCCTCTAGCCAAGTATGTTTGCTAACAATCAGTCTGCCCCCAGAGGAGCAAGACTCAGCACAGTTAATTGGAGAGTTCCAATTACATTCAGTGGAAACCCTCAATAGTATCAGGTCTCTCTCAAGAGAGCCTGCCTCTGGAATTACAGAATGTAGGAGCATGCTCTCTACGGACAGCCTGCTATAAAAGGGTGGAAGAAACGCACTGAACTACCCATGTCCAGTTCCTGCTCTAAAAATTTTCAGTCAGAAAAATATTCACGCCTTTTCTGGGGGAGAAGTGAGAGGAAGGAAGAAAGAATTCAAGAAGTACTTTAAGGAAAATCTCTCCATAGGGAATAGGAGCAATGTCTATACATTTCACTGTTTTGTTCTCTTAATCCATTGGCTTAATCACAAGTCTAATAACCATCTAATTTCAGAGGTTTACATTTTATCTCTGTCTGCCAGACCCTTCTCTCTATTTTAATTAGCTCTGAATACAGGCAAGAAACAGGGGATCTATTTATTGAAATCACTGAAATTCATTATCTTAGGTACTGGGCCAGAAAATTTAAGAAAGAGACAGTGAAAGTTAGAGCTGAAAATTATTAATATGGGCAGAGTTGGGTGGCTTGAGGTTTTAGGTTTTAGTGAGTGAATACCACTTTTGCTTATAGTATGCACTTTTAAAAATTTTATATATTTTTTTTAACTGGTAGAACCTATTTGAGTAGCTTCATTTCTTAGGCTTAATAAGCATAAACCACTGTATGTAGATACTGATAGTATATATTATGTAACCAAATACATACGACTTTTATACTGGTAGTTATACAGGATATGTCTTTAAAGAACACTAGACAATTTTTAATTTTATATTTTTTCTTAGTACATATTTGTCATATATATTGACCACATTCATCATAGGGAATTCATACCTGTACATAATATATCTTAATTCTTTTTTCCATTGCCCTCCTCTGCCTTCAGCCCTTTCTTCCCTCCCCATTTACAAAAGCTCTGCTTTCATTTTTCCTTCTATTCTCTTCTTTTTGTCCTTTCCCCTTTCTTCCCTCCCCCGCTTTGTTCCCCTTCCCATTTGAACATGTTCTTCCTACTTCCCAATATCTATCCTCTATTATGTTCCTTGTTTACCCTTTGAATTTCTCACACGAGAAACAATATGATATTTAAACTTATGTGTCTGATTTATTTCACTTAATATTATGGTCTCGAGGTACATCCATTTTCCTACAAATGACTCAGATTTATCTTTCTTTATGACACCAGCCAAATGTAGTCTGCTGGAATGAACTGAATTACATAGGCACAGTTTCAAGCTGGAATTGCAGTAAGGGGAGGGATAGTAATTACAACTCCAAAAATTAGTATTTTAATCTTCAAAACAAATAGTGCTTCAGTAAAACAAAAGTCAAGGTAGCCAACAATTACATCTGTGATGGCACACCATTGTAAAGTGAAAACTTTTAAAATTATTTGTGGGGGGATAAAGAAGGCTTGATCTTCCTTTTACTATAATTAGAAACACATGACTGACCTGGAACGTAAAACATCCTGTTCTTCATTCTAGCAATGAGTTGTGCACAGGTTCAAGGTGGCAATCAGAGTATTTGGAAAATATTCTTCAGTTTTATGAATAGAGAATAAAATGAAAAGGAGACAGACAAGCTGATGATGCTGGAGGAAAGGAAACAGATATTGTGGAGAGCTGGATAATTTAGAGGACCAACTGAAGAAATGTAAAAGGGAGTTGAGATGGTGACAGAAGGTAAAGGAGGTGCCAGGAGTTCTTGAAGGCGTATATATGGGAACAGACCCAACATACTGATTTCTTAGGTCTCAATCACTACTACGGCTATGTAGTGATCACAGCCACCGTGACCTAGAGTGGTACTTATACTTAGCTAATCCTGAAGGTATTAGAAATATAGTACTCCAATATAGATGGGCATCCAAAGGTTTGATTATGTAGAACAGAAAAATGCTACAAATTTGGTGATTGAAGTTGCTTCATTCTTTCTAAACTTAGCAGGTAAACAAGAGTACTATTCTGGAGGAAAATAGTAGAATTTGATGAATTTCTCTTTTCCATGTGGAAGAAGCACAGGGCCAACTTTAACCTTTTTGTGCAAAGTTGCTCTTGGTTGGGTTTCAGTTTCCAGTACATATTATCTGTGCATTTGACATAGAGAGATGTCATTCTGTTAAGCTGAGAATCTATCCCTCTGCCCTCCTCTATCGCTAGGTATTGTTATGGTGTTTGGGAGCTGTTAGGAACTGAGTTCTAGAAAGGTCAGTTTTCTTGGAACATCTGCCTTTATGTTTGGGGATTGTATTGATTTCTAAATTTTGTGAGTGTGATGCTATACACTTGAGAGGCTTGCCTGTCCTCTTAACTCTTCAGAATCTTGAACAGTGAGAAAAGGCACAAAAACTGATCTGGATGTTGAACTGATTTAAAACTGTTGAAGACAGCTCAGGATAGAAAATCCAGTTGAATCCAGCTCAGAAAATCCACTTGAATCCAGGCATCAAGTACTTCTGTGATTAAGACTACGAAGAATAAGAAATTCAAAAATTTCTTTAGTAACAGCTCAAACAGCAAAAGAATTTGAGTTTATTTTTTTACTTTTTCCTAAAAATTTGATAATGATGCATACATTCAAATTTAAATATCTTTATTTTAGAATTATATTGCAAAGCTATTTTGAACAATACAATAAAATTGAGCTATATTGAACAATATAGCTTAATAATTTGAGATTGGTATTAGAAAAAGTGAATTTTGCTCGTATTACAAAATGGCATGGTATTTGAATATGTCTGTGTATGGGATTGTGAGGTGTGTGTGTGTGTATGCATGCATGCATGCAAGTGATTTCATCCTGTTTTGGAGCAAAAAATCTAAGGTGCCCACAAGCAGTCTCAACAAGAGTTTATTTTCTGTCTAGTTGATCTATCTATTGGTGACAGTGGGGTATTGAGGGCCCCTACTACTGTTGTATTAGTGCTTATTTGATTTTTCATGTCCATTAGTATTTGTTTTATATAGTTGGGTTCACTAGTATTTGGTGCATATATATTTATGATTGTCATCTCTTCCTCTTGGACTTTTCCCTTTATCAGGATATAGTATCCTTCTTTGTCTCTCTTAATCAGTGTTGGTTTGAAATCCATTTGATCTGCAAATAGGATAGCTACTCCTACTTCCTTGGGGGTTCCTGTCCCATGGAGTATTGTTTTCAACCCTTTAACTCTCAGTCTTTGTTTTACTTTTTGAATTAAGTATGTTTCTTACATGCAGCATATTATTGGATCTTGCATCTTGACCCATTCTGGCAGTCTGTTTCTTTTGATTGGTGAATTGAGACCATTGACATTGATAGTTATAACTGATATGCATTGACTTATCCTTGTCATGACTTTTTTTTTTTGTTGGATTCTCCCCCTTTGCATTTAATTTCTTGTCTTGCCTGATGGATTCATTCTGCTGGTCTTCCTGGGGTTGTGATCCTCATTGTCTTTTCCTGGGATATTGTTTAAATTTTTTTGGAGTGCTTTTTTGGTATTCATGAAGTTCCTTAGGTGCTCTTTGTCATGAAAGTATCTTATCTCTCCATCAATTTTGAAAGATAATTTGGGAGGGTATATCAATCTGTGTTGGAGGTTGTTTTCCTTTAGGACTTGAAATACTTCACTCCAAGCTCTTCTTTCTTGAGGGTTTATGTTGAGAAGTCTGCCATGATTCTGATGGGCTTTCCTTTGTATGGGATTTGTTTCTTTTCTCTAACTGCTTGTAGAATTTTGTTCTTCCATTGGGTTTCTGGAATCTTAACAATTATATGCCTTTGTGTAGATTTTTTTTGATCAAGGCTAGTTGGAATCCTATATCCCTCCCTTATCTGTGTGTCAAGTTCTTTTCCCCTGCTTGGGAAGTTTTCTGCCATTACTTCTGTGAACAATTTTTTATGTCATTTGCACTATCTCCTGTTTCTTCATTGACTTCGATCAGTCTTATGTTCTTTGCATCATCTAGCAGCTGCTGGATTTATTTCTTGTGGTCCTTTACTATTTCTGAGAAATTTTTCTTTTTCTAGTCACTAATTGCAATCCTGTCTTCTATATCTGATATTCTGTCCTCACATTGGCTCAATGTGCTGTGTAAACTTTCAGTGGAGTTTTTAATCTCCTGGAAATTTGTTTGCATCTGTTTTATGGATTCCATTTGTTTCCTATGTTGGGATTCCATCATGTTCCTCAGATCCTCTATTTTATATCTGTGTCTGCTCTAGATTCATTAATCATGCCTTGCACTGTGAACACAATCTCTGTTGTTATCCGAGAATTTATTTTTGATTTCATTTTTTCCAGATCCTCTTTTGTTTCCAGTTCAGGGAGTCCAGGTGGTTGAGTATCAGATTGTTCCATCTCCTTGCCCTTTGGTGTTGCCTTAGGTGATCTGGGAGTCTGATTTTGAGACTTGTTTACATGTCTTCTCATTTCAACAGATGCAGCCTGTTGTGCCTTTATTGAGGTAACATTTTGCTCACCCAGTGGTGTTCAATTCTCAACCAGCCACTGAGCAGTCTTTTCTCTCCTGCTCACCACTATACCAATTCCTGGGTTCAGAGTGGTGGCCTTCTGGATCCCTACACTGTCCTGTTGTCCAGGCAGGGTTCTGTGCACATTTGAGATTGTATCTAGGCATGCCTCTGGGTAGGGCCTACCCTCCTACATAGCTGTTGTCTGGGAGGGCCTTTGGCTGGTGGCTGTGCATCCCAGTCACTGGTGTCTGGGGAGGCTTCTGGCTAGGGTTTGTGTGCACTTACCAGTGTTGTTGGGGTAGGCCTCTGGCTGTTGCTTGTGCGCATATGCAGCTCTTTTCCAGGTGAGACTTTGGCTGGGACTATGGGGCCAGGTGGTTGGGGTTGGGGCAGGGCCCTGGTTGGACCTGCCTGCTGGTCCATACTGGCTTTTCCCTCAAGAAGAGCTTTTTAATTTGCAACTTTTGGCATGGAGCAAGCATTTTCATAAATTTTGGATGACCTTGATACAATTGTTCAGTCTTGACCTTGTAAATGAGAAATTTGAAGGAATTTGTAATCCAGACTGTGTAAATGAGGAAGTTTAGGAACTTTCAGGGAGAAGGAACTTTTCTTTCGTTTGGTGTCATGTCCTTACATGGAACCATCTCTATTACGGTAACAACCTGAGTCTTTCTCCACTGTCAGTCTTACTCTGAGAGGTGAGTGACTTATCTGGTTGATGGTTTTAGAGAAAGAGTAGAGAAAATGTAGCTCAATACTTTACTCTTTCTATCTGTTTGGGATCTGATGGGATGCTCATGGCCTAGGGTTCACTGAGGCAGCTCCCAGGGAAGAAGCCTCCAAGATGTGTTCATGACTGGTTAAGCATACACAGAGTGAATCGGGCAGATGTAATTGGCAAGTTCATTTAGCTGAATACACAGCCTTTATATGCCATTATTGCTTTTTTTCAGTAGGGAATTAAGAGATCTTTATTGGCTTGTTCAAAATTCATCCTTGAGAATCATGACATTACTTAATGGTATAATTATTTGATAAGATCTTTTAAAGTAAAATTCTTATTATTTGTTTATAATATATTAAAATGTCTTGATTTGTCATAAGATGCTTTAGTAAATATGAAATAGGTTTAATTTTAGGTTAAAACAGACACAGAATGATAAAAATCAAGATTTTGAATGTCAAGAGATCTTTGAAGTTGTCATCATAACCCATATTTGATAGTATCATTAGTTGAAGAAACTAAGAATGAGAGAGGATAAAATAACAGCTTTGAACTTAGAGTTGATTTGCAGAAAAACCATTTCCTATTTTTTTCTATAACCTTGACATTAGTCAAGTTTATATTTGTAGTTGAATTAGAACAAAAGTAAATGCTTTCTAAAGTTCCATAAATCTAGGACCTACCCTTATAGCAAATAACCCAATTTAGCTCAGTCTTCCAATCAAATGAACTCTGTTTATGGCACTCTCTTTACACTTTTGAGAATAATAATTTTTCTCTACCTTTTTTATTTCACTTGATAAACACTGATGTCTTTCTGTGTTTCTACTGGAGCTTGAAATTAATATAGTTTTATATATCAGTAATACCAGTTATGTGAGCATCATGATGGCCATAGGGCTTAACTAAAGTCGACACAGAAGCTGATTACATTGTGAGGAAGAGTGTGCCATTTGAGAAATGCATATGGTTAGATTGGAAAGACAGAATGATTCAGTCACAATAGCATTCTTGTCACTCATTCATTCTAGGGTCACCAGTATTCCTTCGTCTTCAAGATCTTATTCCCCTTCCCTACTGGTCCTTCCCCATTTCACATTGTGTTTTTTGTTTTAAAAATTGCAGCATATATTTTATCCTTTGATATGAACATGACTGTGTGTCCCAGTGTTGAATTTTTAGCCAAGTAATATTTCTGAGTATAATGGAAGATAAGCATATTGAGACACTGCCAGAGTTGCATACCCATTAAAGTCTGGGCCTCACATTTTAAATTAATATTCTTAATTCATATTTCAGCATTCTATTCAGTATTTTAATTGACATATTTTCTAGAAGGAATTCCTTCTTATTTTGTATATAAACCCATGCAGAAATTTCCAGTAATAGGTAAAAGAAAAAAATGAAACCACAACTGAATATAGTGTCACAATTCAAAGGTAATCTGCACTGACCCTTGTAATATATCTCTCCAGCTATGTCTTTCTTCATATTTACCCATCTCATTCCAGAGATTTATTCAAATTAATGTAAATTCACATGTTTCACTCACTATTAGAAGAATCAATCTGCTAGCCCATTTTCTGTACTACAACTTGAACCCAGAGACTCATGCATGCTAGGCAAGGGCTCTACCACTAAGTTATATCCCCATCCCAACATGTTAGCCCACTTTACAGACATATGGGATTATATGTTTAAACACCTATTGCTGGACATTTTATCAACAATATTTTCCTTTATGTTATCTGTTTTCCTAGTAATTAAAATATTAATATTTACTTTAGTATCTCTGCTATTAAATTTTATTGCACTGATACCTTTAAATTATCTGAAGTTTAGTGAAGGCTTTATATTTTATATTTCAGCTTTATATTTTCCAAGAAGATAATTAGGAAGATTGTGCCATTTAATAATTCTATCTTGAACTCCATATCTTTTTTACCTCCAATGATATACTAGTGTTAGATAATCAGAAGTTTATATTTGTAGATAAACTTCAGAATTATATTGTCAATTTCATATTTTCCACCCCTTGGGATTTCATTGAATTTATAGATTTCATTTAGGAAGGAAACTGACATCCTTACAATGTGGTCTTTCTATTCAAGAAATAGATGATATCTCTACATTTATGTGTGTCTTCTTTTATCTCTCTCAGTAGTTTTATAGTTTTCTTCATTATAGTTCTTGCACATTCTTATTGGTTATTTCCTCTTTTGGTTGTTATTGTTTGGTCCATACAATTTATTAATATTTAACAGTATTAGAGATTCTGTAGTTTTTCCTAGTAAGTGTTTGGGGTTTTCAAACTATATAATAATATATCAAAACTAATCATTTTTTGATTCTTTTAAGTATTTATTTACAGTTGCATTTTATTGTCTTTTAAAATTGTACTGCACAGACTTACAGAATGATAACACTATTTACAAACATCTTTACCTTCTTTCTGACTTCAATAGAACTGTTACTATTGTATCATTTAGTGTGATGAATGTGTCAAGCATATGTTGAATTCAGTATACAATTATAACTCTATAATATATGTATATACATATATGTATTATATTTTTTAACATGTATATATGTAGATAAATGTGTGTATATATTCAGTATATATTGTATGTATATATATCCAATTAAAACAAAATCAAATTGCCATCCAGTAATCTTTTTGTTCTGCAATTACAGTAAAAGTATAGTGCCATTTTATAAACATGGACATAATGGAAAAATAAGCATAATTTGTGGATGGTGGTAAGGCAGTCTTCCTCACTGTATCATTTATGTTTCACAGTGCAATGTTTTGCTGTAAAACCTTACTAAAATATTTCTTTGTAAGTTAGTGAATGGGCCTTTTATCAATGACCCCTTCATTAATTAAAAATAATGGAGTGAATTATTCAAGTAGTTTTGATACGAGTGTAAATTACAAAATTGCACCTTGAACATGTTGTAGAAAAGATGAGATCTGTACGGGCAGGTAAAGGGCACAGTGTAAGGTTCACACAGAAAGTCTTATTACCTATTTTTGTGGACATGGTAATGAAGGTTGATAAAAGTTTTCCAAAATTTAATTTGAAGGTAACAAGGTTATATTTCTCCTGAAGTATATTAGTATTTTTCAGGTTCATGTTCAAACATCTCTTTCCCTTTGAGAATCAGAGATAAATCCACGCTGGAGGGCAAAGATTTACATTTTAAGTGTGAATATGTAACCTTAAAATAGTACATGTTTCACAGAAGAAGAAATTTGCAGGAAACAGTGGAACTTATTGTGCCTACTGTACATAAGCAAGCTGTAGATAGGCATGAGGGCTGGAAGGAATCAGATATCAAATGACTTTTCAATTCTGGAAAGTGTAAGGGGTACTTTAAGTAAAGCTACAATGTCATTAAGAATAGCTAAGAAAAAGGAAAAAAAAGAGTGGAAATGGGCCAAGAAATCCTGATGCAGATTAGAAAGATATTAAAATAACCAAATATGCCACTGCTAAGATGAAAAGAGAAAGGGGATAGAAAAAAGAAACTGCAAATAGAAATTCCATTTGACCCAGCAGTTCCCCTCCTAGAAGCTTTCCTCAGAGTTAAAGTTACCATAATACAGTGATCCATGCATACCCATGTTTTATAGTAGCAAATCTTGGAAATGGCCTATATGACCATCAACAGATGAATGGATAAAAAACATATGGTATTTATACACAATGGAGTACTACTCTGTCATAAAGAAAGATAAACGTAGGGGCATTCATACAAAAATGTGTATGACGTGAGACCGTAATGTTACGTGAAATAACACATGAGCTCAAATATCATGTTTCTCTTACATAAGCAACTCTGTCTGTCTGTCTTCTAAAAAGTCAGAGAGAGCAAAATAAATAGAAAGTAGAGAGATCTTTTTCAAATGGAGTGTGGAACAAGAGTTGGAGAGGGGGAGGGAGAGGAGGGAAAGTTGGTGGAAAAAAAGAATTGGAGGGGAAAATGATGAAAATAGAGCTTTTGCAAATGGAAAGGGGACTAAGTTGGAAGGAGAAGGGAGGGAAGGGAGGACTAGGAGATGAAATACAAGAATTAAGATGTATTTTGTGCATGTACTAATTCCCCACAATGAATGTAAACATTATGTACTGTAAATAAGTCCTAATTGAAAAGAAAGAGAGGAAGAAAGAAAGAAAGAAAGAAAGAAAAAAGGAAAAGAAGTAAGTACTGGCCAAAAAAGACACTCAGAAAGATGCTTGCTACTTTAGTGGAACCAGCAACTTGGACACCAAAACTCAAACTTACTTTTGTTGTTAGATTGGATTTAGCATTTGGGGTACATATTCTGAGATACCATTGGTATTCCAAGTATTTCAGAGTAGAAGCCCAGTGAAGATAAATTTATGCTACCAAGATACAATCTGGTAATCTTTTATTTGGAATTTGGTTCTGGTAGTGGTCTTCGCTGTTCTAAATGCCTTCCCTTGTAGGACCTAACTTGGACTGAATGAGTTGGCATCCTTCACACACTTTCTCCTCACTCCAATTTCACTTAATCTTTTATGGCTGCCAAACTGTCACAAAGTAAAAATCTGAGAAAGAATGACAGGCAGCGTTTTGGGGTGAAGGTGATGGTAGGCAGGCTCTTTAGCGCCAGTATTCATTTTCTTTTTTATATCCCAGTTTACTGCAGACATATAGTGTTCAGGCATTTTTCCAGATTCTTCTCATGTGTCAGTGCAGTTAATTTTCGCTGCAATTCTGAAACAGGGCTTTATTTTACAAATGATGAAATTGAGTGTAGGATAGATTAACTCTAAAGTAAAAAGAATGGCAAGGAATTAAACCTAAGTATGTCATATTCCAGAGTACATACTTTATTCATTATGTTTGGGTGTTCCTGTGTTGCATACTTTAGATCTCATACCCTTTTTTACCATTGCCTTTTGTGAAGAAACATAAACCATACTCATAGAAGTTAGATTTATATTACATAAAGTTGGTTGGCGAGGTGGCCAGTTTTTTTCTTAAGTATTGATCTAGCGTTGTATTTGAATTATACATTAGCACTATGCATTCCAGTGCATGGTATCAGTTTTAGTTTATCTGTGATTACCTGCAAGCTGTTGATGTAAGGTGAGGTGTGGATCATGGATATTGAGTGTTTTTCTAAGGAGTCATCCTAAAAGCTTTGGGGAGCCCTTGAAGAGTTTTGGGCAGACAAAGAGAGTTGGTTCCATTGAAGGACAGCTAGCTGAGAAATGCCGAGGATTAAAGCAAGGCTGACACTGGAGATAGATTACAGAAAGTAAATTCTAGAGCATAAATTCATGGAGACAACTTTAAATGCAAAGGTATTAACAACACATTTATGGCTTGCTTGACTGGGGTAATAGTAATGCCATGCGCACATCTAGGCATGTTAACAGGAGGACCAATTATGTTTTGATATTATTTATAACACATCTAAGAGTACATATTTGGTAGAAATAATGGTTTTGTGATTTTAAGTTGTTATACATTGAATAATTTGAGAGTTCATCAGTACATAGATCAGTTCTTCCTAAACTTCAAAGAATGTAAGCCCTTGTATTTGTATGTTTGCAAAGTTTTTTTTTTCAAGATGAAAGCTTAGGTTTGCATTTGATTTGGCATCTTTAAAAAACAGTGGTTTTGAGCAAGTCACCAGGAGAAGGAGGAACACAGTGAGGAGACCAGAGGCTGAGGATGAGAAACTCAACATGTATCTGGCACAGGAAACAGGTGCAAGAAATGCACCCCATGAAGAGTCTGAGAAGGAATGGCTGGGGAGATAAGAGAAATTTAGAAGAGTGGTATTGCAGAGTCATAGATGGGGGAGTTCCAAGAATGATGGTAATTCTGTATCAACACTGTCAGCCACCACGGAGAGGTCTGTGAGGTTAAACACAAACACCTCCATGGAACTTGGTGATATGGAGGTGATACCAGAGACAGGAGTAGTGGGTGTGATAAGCAGAAGGCTGTGGGAATGAGAAAGCAGAAAAGGAAAGGAGTTGGAGGGAAATATGAAGTTATCAAGCTTAAGGAGGAACTTTGCTTTTTCTTTTTGGTAAATGAAGTTTAAGCATTCCACAAGGACACGGAACCATTAGAAGGGCAACTATTGACTAGTGATGAATAAATAAGTCACTATTAAATAGATACAGCTAATAAATCTGTTACATAGACAAACTACTAAATAGATAACTATTAGAGAGAGGTGATCTCCAGT
This sequence comes from Heterocephalus glaber, assembly GCF_000247695.1. The sequence goes on along the minus strand of NW_004624779.1, from coordinate 1,443,937 downwards.
GCAACGAGTCCTGGGAATTTGGGAAGGAATCAGATATAAATACGTGCATAGGTTCTTGAATCTAGGACAAAAAGCCGTTCCCAGTTCTCTATGGGAGTAGGGAGTTGGAATCACAGTTGCAGATGAAGATAAACTGAATGTCATAAGAGTAAGTTCGGTGGGCATTAAGGGCTACATTAAGGTAAAGACAGAATGTTAGCTTCTGGTTCTTATGGTATTTCCCTTTTTTTTGGTTTATTTTCTCTAGCTGTATAGTACAACTCAAACTTGGAAATGAAAGAGACCAGTGATTGGCATGATTCAGAGGAAGGTTTTTTTTTGTTTTTTTTTTAAGATGGGAATGACAGAATAGCAAGAGGCCAAAAAGATTCTACATAAAAGATTTGTTAGAAGCCAGGCACGGTGGCACATTATCTGTGATTCCAGCATTCTGAGAAACTAAGACAGGAAAATCTCAATTTTGAGCCCAGAATAAGCAATTTAGTGCCTTAGTGAGATCCAATCTCAAAGTAGAAAATACTCCCCCGACTCCAAGAGCATGTAGCTTAGTGAGAAGTTCCTGGGTTCAATCCCTAGTAACACACACACACACACACACACACACACACACGAGATTGGTAATGAAAGAAATAGTGATGCTACCATCAGTTAACATTTGGACAGACAATATGACAGTAAGTCCTTAATGATGGATGTTGTGGTCTGAGTGAAACTTAATATTTAGCTTCATGACATTGTTTAAAGTATCACTGTCAATCTGGGAGCCACTGGCCATACATAAATTGGTAGGGAGTACTGAAATGTGACTAGAACATATTGAAAAGGGATGTGATGTAAAATATACACAAGATATTTAAGACTGACTAAAAAGAATGTGAGGCTGTGAAGCACTTCACTTTATACTGATAATGTGCTAAAGTGATGACATTTTAGTTTATTTGACATCATTAGTGTTCTAAGGTTGCTACAGCAAAGTGCTACACCCTGGATGGCTTAAACAACATAATTTTTGTTTTTGAATATTAAATTCTTTTATTGGTACATTGTAGATATACAACATAATTACATTTCTCATTGGGAATTGTACCTTTACATAATGCATCTTGGTTCTTATTTTTTCCCCATTCCTAGCCCTCCCTTCACG